>JAAGKR010002817.1:0-32500 GCA_011419295.1 Clarias macrocephalus
GAATTAAATTCGCCAATATTTGCTCTATTGTCTAAAAAAATCACAGGAATGCTCTCATAATTATGATGTATTTACTCATAATTATCACTTAATAACATATAATTATGCCTTAATATGTCATAATTTAAGATCCTGGTCTCATGATTATGACAAAGGGTACGGTTAGGTGATCGGCACAAGACGGGGACAATAGTGCCGAATTTAATTCGCGTTTATTTCATTCTTGGATTGAGACACTGGGAGATATTAATGTCATTGAGTAATTTGGATTGTAATAGTAGATTTAACTAATGTACTGTTCCGTGGCGCGGTATGGAGAGAGCTTTAGAGGGGGGCAACGAAATAGGAGTATGTGAGAGCGCTTATGATACACAGGGGAAGACTTTCCGTTTGGAGATGGCGTGGGATTATTAATTAGGAACTTAAATGAAACCAAAGAAAACTGAAAAAACAATATAACAGAGCTCCGCCGTCTACGTGTAACCGGACGGGGCTCTGGAAAATAAAGCACTAATAAACTTAAGCTGAGCGCGTGCGCTGGGCTCTCTTTCGCTTCTTAGGACTCTCAACTTTCTGCGCGCTTCTTCGTCTTAGGACTCAACTTTGTGCGCGCTTTTCTGTTCTTTTCTTTCTTTCTTTGGTCTTTGGCCCTGATACCTTACCAGTGCTACCTTAATGATCTCTACGGCGGTACCAGGACCCTTAAATAAACACGCCGCCAAGTGCGGCTCCGCGTGTATAAATGTCCGCGCCTTTGCAGGAACAGTTTATGCGGAGCTCTGCCCCTCGCGCGACCCGCATCGTTACATGTACAATCATCAAGCTAAACCATAGGATAGCTGCTACATCTCCATGAGTGTGCAATGTGGCACTTTCAAGCAAAAGGATGCAGTAACTTCCGTTTCCGGTGTCATGCACTAAAATGTCCCCTGCAAGAGACTGCTCCCCCTTATCTCATAATTATGAGATACTAAGTCATAATTATGAGTTAGTAAGTCATAATTATGAGTTAGTAAGTCATAATAATAAGTTAGTAAGTCATAATTATGAGATAATAAGTCATAATTAAGAGATAAGAATCTCATAATTATGAGATAGTAAGTCATAATTATGAGTTAGTAACTCATAATTATGAGATAATAAGTCATAATTATGAGATCAGGATGTCATAATTATGAGATAATTCCTGTGATTTTTTTTCTTTTGTGAATGCATTGCGCTTCCATATATTTTAGACTCATTACAAATAAAATAATTTTTATAAGTTTTTTTTTTTGTTTTCTTTTTGATGATTATAAGCTTACAGCTCATGAAAATAAATCATCTATTATCCCAAAACACAAGAATATTTCATAAGGTCAGTCAATAAAGGATTTTTAATAATGTCCAACTTCCGAAAATTATGTTCATTTATGTATTTAATACCTTCAAATTAAAATTTTATTCGTCACATACACAGTCATACACAGTATGATATGAAGTGAAATGCTTATACGACTGCTATTGACCTACAATATTCCAACAAAAAGAAATAAGATATTTAAAATAAAGAAACACTTATTTACAAAATAATAAGAATAAAAATAAAAATGAAATAAAGTATTTGAATAAGATAAATATAAAGAAGTTACTGTATAGTTGGGGTTCCTTCAGCACAAATTACTGCATCAATGCAACATGGCATGGAAGAAATCTTCCTATGGCACTGCTGAGGTGTTATTGAAGACCAGGTTGCTTTTATAGCAGCCTTCAGCCCATCCTTATTGTTGGGAAGGGTGCTTCGCATCTTCTTCTTGTAAATACAAGATTACTGGTAGTTTTTGCAGGGGAATCAGCATCTCCATAAAGTATGAAGTGCTCTAAAATCTCACATTGGGATCTCATTAATGCAAAATTTACCTTCACACTGAAAGAGGACGATGGACCTTTCTTCTCTTTAACCCAGGTAAAATGCTTCTGATGTTGTCTCTGTTTCTGAAGCGTCTTGATACCAAGAATGCAACAACAAATTTAACCCATTTCCTGACGTCTGTGTTCTTGATGCACTGATGTCAGCCTCACTTCAAGAACTTGTGGAACTTCGTAAGAAATGGATTCATATTCCATGAATCTGCTCTGATACAATATACTGCAAACAGCCAGGACTTGCATCAATACCCTTTTGTTGCCTACCCTCCTCGTCAAAGGTGTCGATCATCTTCAACAAGATTCTAGTTGCACAGTTGCACAGTCTGAAGCCAAGAAATACACGGCATTTATACTATACTCTATGAATAGCAATTTACTCTAAATGAAATATTCGCGATACCAGATTTTCATGAACTATAAGCCACACTCATTAAAATCAATCAAAGAAAGTTAAAATATTTCACCTTACTTTTAACAAATCTAGAATATACAGTATGAGTTTAATTTTTTAATAAAATGTAGAAAAAAAAATACTTGCACAGTATATACTAGACTTTAAAATTGTTACAGTGAAAAGTAATTGGCCACTAAAAATTGGTAATAAAGTCCATATTTCTGATACAAATTTATTCAAATAAACTATTACTTTATTATATAGAAAAACGTTATTATATAAAAATTTCAATTCAATTTCAACATAAGTATTGGTGGGGTCAACCAGTTTCCTCAAACGGCCAGGGATAAATTGCAGTCTTCTGAAGGTGTTAAGTATTGCAGATTAGAGAGCCACACCACCATATGTAATAATATTGCTTAAGAGCTCTTACGCAGGGCTTCTTATTGTGTCAAAGAAATAGGAAGCACCAGTATGGTATTAGGGCCTCAAGATAAAGACAAAGACAAAATATGCATCAAGATCAAAAGCAAAGACCCAGCCAAAGAAGCCAGCATTTTAAAGATAAAGAGAGAGACACAGAGAGCAGAGAGAGAGAGAGAGAGAGAGAGAGAGCGGCACAACATAAATATAGAAAACACACATGTATTTGTCACCTAATCCCTTAGAAAGAGTTGACTCGTCCACAGAGGGCGAGAGTTTAGATTGAGTGTTCAGAGCCATGTCCAGTCCAGAGGAGATGGCGGAGCTCTGTTTGTTTTTTGGTTTCAGTCTTATTTAGTTACTTATAAGTTCACCAATTAATAAACCCACACTATCTCAGAATGAGAAGGTCTCATGTCCTAACCACTCTCACGTCAACCTATTTCATTAACCCCCTCCAAAGGACTCTTAGAAGGGCTCTGATAAGATTTATTACATCCTGTCGACTCCGGCTCTCAAACTCACACCACGTAACAGAATGTTCGAACCTCCAGCCCACAGGCTCGTAGAGGATGCAAGAGATAGTTGAGGGCCAATTGGGAGTGTTCAATAAGCACAAGAAAGCCCTAACCACGTTAATTTCAGAGACATGTGGGATTAATGAGCACCTCGAGCAGATATATGAGCAGCTCAAGGCGCAAGACACTTCAAGGATTCAGTCTGGTCATGAGTCGATTCCGGTGTCGACTTATGCCCCCTGATTGGTGGCACAATTACCGCCTTTGGTAGCTAAAACTCAACTACCTGCTCCTCAGCCATATCCGGGCGAACCGGTAAGGTGAAACGCCTTTATTCTGCAATGTTCACTAATATTCGAGCTGCAACCTTCCCAATTAGCATCTGAAAGGGCAAAGATTGCATTTATGGTGTCTCTGTTCACAGGCAGAGCACTAGAATGGGCCACTGCAGTGTGGCAGCATCTCCTCCCTGAGCACGACACCTTAAGTGCCATCTGTATGCGGTGATGAGTGTAGTGTCACCCATCCTTTCCATTCGTCAGGGTGGGTGATTGGTCACAGACAACATAGTTAAGTTTCATACCCAGGCAGCCAGCTCAGAGTGGAATGTTGTGGTCCTAATGGCTGCTTATATTCAAGGCCTCTCCAAGCAACTAAAGGATGAGCTAGACCTATGTGATCCTGCACAGGATCTGGAGGAGATATATTGGCTAGCCATCCAGGAGAACAATCATCTCTGTGAGTGTCAGGCCAAACATCCCACAGCTCTAGAAGGGGAACATCTCCACTTCCCACAAATGCCGCTCCAACCTAGCCGGTCACTCTTCACCTCTGCCCCGTGAACCAGAGCCTAAGGCTTTACATTCTGCAGCTGAGTTAATGCTTGAGGAAGCCATGGGAGCGTCCATGCAGATAAGCACATACAGGCTTGCCCCTCAACACAGCAGTCCACGGGCCTCTCAGAGGGCAAGCAACACTTGTAGAGAGGCAAGCCACAGCCCCCTGGAGGGGGTCTGCAACATCACAACCCGTGCATTGACTGCCCCACTCAATCTGTGGGTTTCAGTGCATCAGTTCTGCAGACCCACGTCCAAATCCGGAGTACACCTTACACTTTATTCCCCCTGTACAACCACCCATGGGACAGCAAAAAGAAGCCTCCATGACCTCCAATGGCGCCTGGGTAAACAAGCTCAAGCCGCTCGCCATATACTGGACCCTAAACTTGTCAAAGAGTTTCGTAGTGTCCAGGTTATTGACTCTAGGACGTCGGGAGCCTTCCGTAGAGGGGACGTACTGTAACTATGAGGGACAGATCTGCAAAAAAAATTCTGTGCACAAATGCGCAGTTGCTAGACACGCTGCCACAGACGCAATTAGCATAAAAGTGCTGCACCTGCCGGCGTGCGTTTATTTAAGGCCCACAGATGCCAGCACACACTGTGCAAACATTAGGTAACACCCAGTAATAGGGGCTCAAAACAAAGACAAAGCAGAGTTTAAGATCAAAGACAAGTGCAAAGACTAAGTCTTTGCCTTTGAGAGGGCAAAGGCTAATGCCCTCTCAGTCTCTTTTACATCGCATGGTGCAGGTTTGAGAGCACCACGTAACAGAGTAAGATCTCCACTTCTTGGAAGCCATTTATGAGGTCCCCGTCATCCCAACCAAACTCCTAGAAAATGCTGGTCTAACTACGAACATACAGTAAGAGCAAAATGGGGTGGTGCACCAGTGATACTACGACAAGTTCTTGTCATGCACACTCGCACCGCGACCGGCACTAGGACCCGGAAGTAATACATTCATGTTTCAAGAAGCATAAAAGGAAACAAGATGGCGCTTCACATCGCTCAGTCATTGAGTTCGCCCATGCCTTGTCCGACGTTTCGCCGACTATTCTGTGAGTACTCACCGATTTGGGTTGCTTCTTTGATTGAGTGTGTGTTGCTAGAACGCGGATTTATTTGTGTAGATCCTTGCTCTTCGCGTAAGAGAGTTCTTAAACTAAACATGTGTTTATCCTGCCTACTCGCGGTACTTCCGCATTTGGGTTTACCATTCACACTAAACGGGCTAACTGCTAAGGCTTCTGTGCTTATCCTCCGGTTGTCTGTGACAGTTCTATAGCCTTTAAATATTGGCTAGTTAATTTTTACGTCACAGCTTTGCGCCGTGAGGTAGCGGAGCTAAGGCAGGAGAACACGACCCTCCGCGGGGCGGCTGCTCAGTCGGCCGTTGCCACGCCCATTGCAGCGGCACGGATGGGAAATGCAGTGTTTTTCTAACCGCATTAGATCTCGTGTTTGAGTTTAATTCCACCAGATACTCCACAGACCAATTGCGCATTGCGCTTCTCGTCTAGTTGCTATCCAGGCAGGCAGCTGAGTGGGCCACGGCGGTTCTTAAATCAGATTCAGACACAGCCTACTCATATGGAGAGTTCACCCATCAACTAAAATTAACATTTGAACATCCTGCTGCTGAGGTGGAGACCGACACCAAATTATATCATCCGCGGCAGGGAGGGTCGTCTGTGAGTCGTTACACTGCGGATTTCCGTACTCTCGCCGTGCAGACCACCTGGGGAGACGCCGCCCTCCAGACATCCTACCACGAGGGACTGGCATCACGGATAAAAGATGAACTCGCCAGACAAGAGCTTTCCGCAATGCTGGAGGAACTAATCTAGCTCGCCCTCCGCATCGACCAGCGCCTGCTCTCTCGTCCGAGGCCAGCCCCCCGGACCCTGCCGCCCACCCCGTCATTTTCATACTCCACGCCCCAACCACCAACTGTTATCCCTCACGTCCCGGTTCCTGAGATTCGTCCCTCCTTCACCACCACCGCCATGGCACCCATCAAATCTCCACCTCCCGCCGTGGTTGACACCGGAGCCGTGAAACCCATGCAACTAGGACGCGCCTCCTTGACTGCTGCAGAATGGGAACGACGCTCCAGAGGAGGGCTCTGCGCCTACTGTGGGTCAGTGGCGCACCACAGGGTCATCTGCCCACTTAGTCCGGGAAATGCTCAGGCCCGGTAAGCAAATGGGGCAGTTCACCGGGCCCCCTTCACCTCTCGGTCACGACATCCAGTAATTCCCATCTCACGGTCCAAGTACACCTCCGGTTTGGCCACAAACGTGTCAGAAGTACTGCGTTCATCGACTCTGGTGCCGCAGGTAACTTTATTGACTCTTCTTTTGCCAAAGAACTGGGATTGGAACTTGAGGCGTTATCTCTGTCGACGGTCTGCCCCTTTCCTCCAGCCCCATCACCACTCAGATTCAGCCTCTCACCCTCGTTATCGGCCAAAATCACAAACGGATCCGGTTCCACCTCACCTCCATTTCATCTCCACCCATCATCCTCGGACACCCCTGGCTCCTCCAACATGACCCCCTCATCTCCTGGACGCAAAACCGGATTCTGCAGTTGGGGCCGACCTGCACCGAACTCTGCCTGCCGGCTCCGGATGGGACGTGTTCTAGGGAGTCCAAGGCCAACGCCATCCCCGTCGCCTACCGAGACCTGGCTGAAGTGTTCTACAAAAGACGAGCCACACACCTTCCTCCTCATCGCCCCTATAACCTGGCGATTGACCTTCAGCCGGGCTCGGTCCCTCCCCGCGGCCATCTTTACTCCCTCTCCGCCACCGAGACTCATGCAAATGAGAGATATGTTTCTCACTCCATTCGCCACGGTACCATCCGGCCCTGCTCCTCGCCTGCTGCTGCGGGGTTCTTCTTTGTGAAGAAAATAGGCGGTGACTTACGCCCCTGTGCCGATTAGCGGGGGCTCAATAACATCACCATCAAGAACAGACACCCATTGCCTCTTACCAACTCAGCCCTGGACGCCCTCTCTGGCGCCACCATCTTCACAAAGTTGGACCTGCGGAGCGCCTACAACTTGGTGCGGATCAGAGAGGGCGTTGAGTGGAAGACGGCCTTCATCACCCCCACTGGACACTACGAGAGCCTGGTCATCCCATTTGGACTCTCTAACGTACCCGCCGCCTTCCAACAGTGCATCAACAATGTCCTCAGGGACATACTAGGGCGGTGGGTGTTCGTTTACCTGGACGACATTCTTATTTACTCACGTACAGTTGAGGAACACACCCAGCACGTCAGAGCGGTCCTTAAGAAATTGCTCGCCCACCAACTGTACTGTAAGTTGGAAAAATGCGCCTTTCACAAGCGCTCCACCACGTTCCTGGGTTTCATCATCTCGCCCCAGGGTGTGGCCATGGACCCGCAGAAACTAGAAGTTGTGCATCATTGGCCCCTACCCAAGACCCTCAAGCAGGTTTGCAAACTTCTATCGTTGCTTTATCCGGGACTACAGTACGGTTGCCGCCCCTTAAACCACTCTGACTCGACCCTCATCACTTCAGCCTCAAACCCGCTGCCATCACCGCCTTTCATGACCTATGCCACCGATTCAAAACCGCCCCGATTCTACTGCACCCAGATGCAAGTAAACCATTCGTTGTGAAGTTGGACACTTCGGATGTGGGCGCCGGGACTGTTCTCTCCCAATGAGTTCCAGACCAGAAGCTACATCCCTGAGGGTTCGCCGTGCACAGGCAATGGAGAACGCACCGGCAAGTGTGCCACCTGGGCGACTCTACATGCCGAACACCATGAGGACCGAGGTGTTGCAATGGGGTCACTCCTTGCCCTTATCTGGACACCCCGGCGCCAACCGCACCCTCCAATTCATACAACACGCCTTCTGGTGGCCATCTATTGCGAGCGACATCAAAGAGTACATCCAGGCGTGCCCAGTGTGCGCCAGGGCCAAGGATATCAACCAACCAACACCGGGGGAACTACAACCACTTCCCGTTCCCCTTCGGCCCTGGACGCACATTGTCGTCGATTTCATCATGGGCCTGCTGGCCTCCGAAGGGAAGAACATCATCTTAACCATCGTCGACCGGTTCTCCAAATCTGTGCACCTGGTGGCCCTCGCCGGACTCCCGTCAGCCAAGAAAACAGAAGAGCTGATTTTAGAACACGTAGTCCGACTGCATGGGTTCCCAAAAGACATCGTCTCGGACAGGGGACCCCAGTTCACCGCATGGTTCTGGAAGGCCTTCTGCCGTCTGATCGATTCCACCTGTAGTCTATCCTCTGGTTATCATCCCCAGACTAACGGTCAGACGGAGCAGACTGGATCGTTACCTAAGATGCTTTGTTGCCGATCGGCAGCGGTCCTGGGCCCGGTAAATCCTATGGGCTGAGTTATCTTCACGTCTCTTCAGCCACCAATCTCAGCCCATTTGAGTTATGCCACGGTTTCCAACCTTCGATGTTCGTTCATCAAGAACCGGAGGTTGAGGTGCCGTCAGCCCAACAGTTGGTTTGCCGGTGTCGACGGCTGTGGAACCAAGCAAACGGCGCCATCCAACAGGCCAACCACCACTACTCCATTCAACATCGCCGTCGACACCGTCCAGGACGATTGTACAATGTAGGTGACAAAGTATGGCTATCTACCAGAAATCTTCACCTTCACAAAGAATCCAAGAAACTATCACCCAGGTTCATTGGCCCATACCGCGTCACTCTCCGGATCAACCCTGTCACCTAACATCTCCAGCTGCCTGTGGCGCTCCGGATCCATCCGGTGTTCCACACCTCCCAACTCAAACCATTCATCACTTCACCCATGGTTACACCCACCCACCCTCCTCCTCCCCGTATCATTGAGGGCGGTCCTGCCTACACCGTACATCACATCCTTGACTCAAGGCCTCGAGGCAGAGGGATCCTCAACCCCAGGACCGTCGGGAGTCGGTCCTGGACAGGGGGGTACTGTCATGCACACTCGCTGCGCGACCGGCACTAGGACCCAGAAGTAATACGGCTGCGTTTCAAGAAGCATAAAAGGAAACAAGATGGCGCTTCACATCGCTCAGTCATTGAGTTCGCCCATGCCTTGTCCGACGCTTCGCCGACTATTCTGTGAGTACTCACCGATTTGAGTTGCTTTTTTGATTGAGTGTGTGTTGCTAGAACGCGGATTTATTTGTGTAGATCCTTGCTCTTCGCGTAAGAGAGTTCTTAAACTAAACATGTGTTTATCCTGCCTACTCGCGCTACTTCCGCATTTGGGTTTACCATTCACACTAAACGGGCTAACTGCTAAGGCTTCTGTGCTTATCCTCCGGTTGTCTGTGACAGTTCTATAGCCATTAAATATTGGCTAGTTAATTTTTACCCACACTGTATACATATTTATTTTTGTAAATTAATGCAGCATGCATTTTAGATAAATGGAAAGAAATAGTGTGACTGAGGCTGCAGGGTAAGTTTAGATTCATGTGAATAATTTGTTTATACTATTTTATAATACACTATTCTTAGATGAACCATTGCTCTAAAAATGTCATTTTATTTGGCCATAGCATGAATGTGAAAGTGAAGTATTGTCCATCCATTGTCTATACCACATACATATACTGTTTGTTTACACAGAGGGACCCAAATCTGGCCCACTGTAAGAGTTACATACATATCCTTACATATTTATAAAATTTGATCATACCAAATTATTACCATCGAAACATGAAACTATCCCACCAATCTTCTTGCAGTTAGAGTTCAATGTGATTAAGGCCTCCCAGCTTGACTGATCTTGAGGGAGACAGGTCTAGCCAGCTAATTACACTAATGCTACAGTACATCCCACCACAGTATGGTCATTTACACACAGCACACACACAAAAACATGTGCCTTACTGTGTTTGTAGGGGACTTTCCTGTGACATAGGATGTAATGCAGCTATTTAATATCTACACCCAACATTAGCCATTGTAACATTAATATCAGTAACCAAAAAAGTTTGTTTTTTGTAACTAAAAGCTGAAGTTTTTGAAAAACGTTTTGTCAAGACCAGTCAAATGTCTGCAGAAGATCAATGTAATCTTTAGTCTCCCATGGTGCTCACCTGGGTACTGTCTAAAGAATCCCTTAGCGCTGCCAAAGTACTGCCATATGAGGGATGGATCTCTCTCAAAGTTATCCACAAACACTTTGTTAAGGGCTTCTGACCAGTAAACTCCATTCACTATAGCTGGGTCTAAAAACACAAAAGACAGAATACGAAAGTAAGCACACCCACATGCATTGACAAAAACTTTAAACAACAGCTTGACTACTACAACTCCTATTGTACTTTGTAAGATGACACTATTATAAACAATATATTATTCACATAATTTGAAATGCATTTTGACATCCTGTAAATTCTGAGTCATATGGCAAACTAAATATCCTGCCATGTTGCACAAATTTTTAACATTTTTTTTTTTTTACTTAAAAGTGTTTTTGAACAGATAGAAAGACAGTCAGTCGGACGGACGGACAGACGGACAGACGGACAGACAGACAGACAGACAGATAAGACAGATGCAAAAGAAAATGTAATTCATTATACCAAGCCACCTTCTTCCACTGATCCATGCTCACATCCCCACTGTAAGTTTCTTTGGTGGTGGAGAGGGGTCAGCATAGGAACACAGCTGTCCATAGCTACACAGCCTCTTACAGATGTTACTCAAGAATTGGACTGCTACCGTTGCGGCACACGGCGGCGGTATTAGGGTTTCGCGTTTGCTGGTTTTACACCGCTAAGTGGCGCTATAACCATAGACTTAGTTAATTCTCTCAAGCATCAATGAGCTGCAGCTCATCGGCAGCTGCACATGATACTGTAGCATTTAAATTCAAGTCAAACATTGTAAACAAACACATAATCACAGTACTAAAATTACAGTACAAATTTAGAAATTAAATTAAATATAGTCATTTCTTATTTACATCGAATTTAAAGAAAGTAAACGTTAACACAGTGAGACTTTAGATTTTATCATGTGTAATTAGAAAATCCACAGAAAAGTTTTGTCTTATACTTTGTGCTTTTTTTTATTTACAGTAGATTTATTAACTGAAATAAATGAACCATAAACATAAACCGATGTCAGTCAGCAGCGCTGGTGTTTTTGCATTCTTATGATAAGAATCAAATGCAGTACGCAGTTATGATCATCATAATTTTCCTTAATAAATAATGAAAAAAAATTTCTACATTCCAGTGGCACATAGTGCATTGCACACAGTTTTAGTCAAAGCGCACGCGTGCTGATTTGAACTTGAATTTATAAACAGACCGGATCAGCCATTAATTTCCATCAACTTGTTTGTGGTGAAATTAATCATTCTTTTTTTGCAAAAGGTTTATTGCCAAATAAATGTAAAAATAATCTAGATTCTTGCGAATCATGCATCTGCATTTGATCAAGTGTGTCTCCCCTGCACGCTCAACAGCTTGGTACTGCGCGTGAGTGTCTCCCCTGCATGCTCAACGTGTTTTCCCCCGCGTGCACGCAACATCCTTCTCCTGTGCATCCTTCTGCTGTCCATCCTTCTGCTCGACTCTTCCTGTACACGCTTATAACATCTCTTTTCTCTGCGAGCTTGACTTGTGCCTGTATGAGCGCTCACCTTTGTCCAGTGTTACAAAACTGCCACTAAACTAGACAATCACAGACTTCCACACACTACTTCTGATTGGCTCTTTCTTCTCTAATCAGCTGGCACTATCGACAGCATAATGGAATTCAATTCAATTTTATTTTTATTGTTCTTTTAAAATGGTCATTGTCTCAAAACAGCTGTACACAATCAAAAGAAAGTATAAATAAATATTATAGCATCTCCTTTTTTATTGAATTAAGTATTAGTATATACCAGTTTTTAAAATGTTTTTTCATATAGCTCATTGTTACACTACTGTATGTTGAGTAAAATGCAAATCAGACAGATTTAGGGAGAGACGTCTGCTCGTTCTTGTTCATTTGTTTTAAAAACCCCAATTCCCCCATTAGCGAAACCAGTTCGAAAAAGTCACACCTATTGTAAATAAAAGGTGGGAAGAGGGATTACAGTAACTGGGGCTTCTGTGGGTGTTCACCTCGGAGCGTGCAGTCGCGTTGTATTCAGCGAGTAGACTATATATTTGATTGTTGCATTTCTGAGCGAGTATGTCTGCAGTTTTATTGCTAAAGCTATTCATATCTGCGACAGCGTTTATCAGCCTTTAGATCAACGGCACTCACTCTCACTTTGCAAAAGGCAGTGTTTATTATATTTGTATATTTAAAACACATACACAGATTCATCATGAAAGATCAGTTGTAAAACAAAATAAAATTAATGTTTGCTTCAGCATTGGAAACAATATTGTTTTAGGGCTAACTTACTGTACATTTTTGTATTCTTTTGTATACTTCTGTTTTTGCACACAGGTGTGGGCATCTTTAAATTTGAACAGGAAAAAAAATAGTGAGCTGGTAGGCACTTTATTTTTCATATGACTTAAACAGCTGAATGAAGTTGAATTTACACAATAAATTAATAATTGTGTTTGCTTTAGACTTTTGCACTCGTGTGTAAATAGCTTTTTCAATGTCTTTACTACCATATCATATATTTGTGTTTAATACTGTTTTATTACAGTTTGTAATTTATCAGATACTTTCAAGTAAATTTTAATAATTCTAAACACAACCCATGATTTTAAAAATAAATAAATAAAACTACTTATTGCATTATGTTTCAAGACATCCTTAATTTACCTTAGTTTACCGGGGGATAATTGATAATCAATGTTAATATCTTGACTAACCACAAATATGAAAAATCATCTGAAACATGCAACTTTACATGGGCACTTGCTCGAACGTTAACCTAGAAAAATGCTTATATTTAAGTGTTTATGCTGAATAGTAGTGCACGCTCACTGCATTACATGTGTGATGACAAAATGTTATGATTTTGTGAACTTGTGCGCATGAAAAAATGAAACGAAACTCTGTGTATACTTGCATCACAGACGTGAACAATATATACTTATAGAACACAAAATGGCTGCTTTTGCATTGTCACGGAAACACCAAGCTCCACCCTCAACCTTCGTTCCCAATCACCCGAGTTCTGAGCACACACCTGATTCACATTAGCACCACACCTTATATACACCTCACTTCCCTTTCCTCAGTGTTTGATCTCACTAATGGAACACAGACTCAGCCACAAACCTTTGCAAGCTTCGCTCCTCGTCTCGTCCGGTCTCGTCCCGTCTCATTCCCAGCTCTCCCATCTTGTCTACTGTCCAGCGTCCTCTGCGTGTTCCCCGAGTCATCTGTGTGTCTTCAATCGTCCACCAGCTCCAACATCACCACAGCTAAGCTAACCGTTTTTTTTCCATTCACTGTTTCACTTTTCACAAACTGTTAATAAAACGCCCGTTCGGGTTTTCGTACAATCTTTGTCTGTTTGAGTCTGTCTTTCGTAACATACATAAACTAATGGAAAATAAATTTCAGATCATGTAATTCCCATGAAATGTGAATATACTGTAGGCGCATCCTCTGCAAGGGAGATTTCAGTCTTTTTGCAAAATGTTCCTTTGTGCCACCTGGCGGTAATTTCAGGGATGACTTTAAAAGGGAACTGATTTAAATCTCCTGCTGTCGTCCTGCTGCGGCGGTGAATGCAACGGTAAAGCACATTCTGGTCTCCTACCTACTGTACATGCATTCAATGAAGAAGGCAGCTTACTATGATACTGCAAAAGGAGATCTCTTGGCTTAATGCAGTCTCTTTCAGCCAGAAGCGCTAAAAAGTTCAAAGCATAGACCTACCGACCTTAGAAGGCTCGACAGTTTGATAAGCTCTGATGTTTCACTAAACAATGGCTTTAGCCAGACCTAACCCAGGCCACGTCAGCATCTGAGGTAGGTGGGAATCTTTCCAAGAGAGGTTCTACTATGTTCTGCATCCTGACTATGCCAGCAAGTGGCCTTAGACCATTCCACTCAAGACAGCCACCTTGCAAAACACTGTCCAATATCTCATGCTTTTCTGAAGCTATGTGGGTTTGCCCAAGGACAATTTGATTGGCCAGTGTACTCAATTCATATTGAGTACTCAGTTTGTGTACTAATGCCTTCCTCTGCAGGCTGTTGCAGGTATAGCAAATCTGGACTGCCGTCTACCAACAACTAACTGAAGGGCTTGTATAAAGATGAAGACCATGGTGAAATAAGTGGGGCACAACAGGGATTGTCTTCTCATCTACATCATACTACCATCTGGAAGAGCCTTAACTGACTTCAGTTCTTTTGAGCTCCTCTCCAGCCCCATTATCCCTTCATCACTGTTTACCTTGATGGTGTTATCATCCACTTCTCCTCCCTAGGTAAACTCCTCTCAGCTAGGACCAGAAAAGGACAAATTTTCTTCAAGAACACAATGTTGTGAACAACAAAGCATTTTTATGTAAATTACAATCTATTCTTCTTTTTAGTAATTTCAAACTTTCAATAGCACTGATTTTACTGCATTTGGAAGCCATGATGAACTTCACAGTAACATTTTTGCAAGTAAATTAAACAAGAGAATACTGCTACACTACTTAAGGTGTGTGGTTGCTTTGCATACAGGATATATAGTATGTGCGGGAAGTTGTTGTATTCTTCAACTGGTATTTTTAACACTATTTTAAATCATGATCATGAACATATTTAGAGTAAATAAAAAAAAAAAGAAACTAAGGTATTCAGCTCTGATGTTTTGCCTTTTGGTTTTATAACACTCATAATGAAAATCTAAATCAAGGAGTAATTGTAGTTTGCAATTAAAAATTTGAAGACATTTTCAAGGACTGTTAGACAGACATTCTGGGGACTAAAGAAAACAAATGGATTTGCACTACAGGGGTCCGTTCTTCGTACGTCGCTTGAAACATCCGAGATGGATTGACACATCTAAGATGAGATCATCGTGCTAATTACGATGCGGCTAATTCGGTTCTTCGAGCACACCTGGTGTTGATGATTAGTATAGCTGGATTGAGTTGTCTAGGATTATTGCGCGTTCGTGCGTTTGTTTAAAAGGCGATATGCATCGACAGTAGAAACACTGATCACCACCCCTTCGATTGGTTGATGAAATGGCAAAAGAGCAGCTAAATTTTTTTTCTCAAGCGGAGCAAGAGCTTTTATTAGAGGGTTATGCAGAATTTCAAACTTTAATAAAGATAATTTGAAATAAAAGTAAATATTAAATATGTAAGTGCTGCCAGTGTTACATGTTATGTATGTGTATACTCTCAAATCCTATTTGTATTAATTTTTTTAAGTTAGTTGAACAAATTTGATATTTTAAGTAATCATACGTACTTAAGTAACAATAACTGTCACCTACAGTACCAAAGTTCCACCAATTTAAATCTAAAGAGCAGTGGTGGCTCAGTGGGAGGTGTTTTGCCTGCCATGCGAAAGACCCGGGTTCGATTCCCGCGCTGGTTTGAATTTACTTTATTTGTAAATAAAAAAAAAACAACTTCAACAAGTTCAAATATTGATAGTTCTGTTTACTTAAAATTGGAAACATCATTACTTAAAAAAATATGTAACTTATTACCTCAAATATTTTGAGTTTTACCAACTTAATCGGGTTTACAGTGTAAAAGTGAAGTACAAGGACAAGTATAGTAAGAAGTATATTGTCATGCTGTGTTAAAGGATCCTGTCTAACTCGCAATACACGAGGAATTTGTAGGTATGTAACTCTGTCATGTTGCTCTCTCATAAACGGACAAGACATGGCTGCGACAGATTTGAGAAAATTACCTCCACTTATATAGACGCAATCGGGGGATATTACATTCGGGGGCTTGTTACATATTATTAGACACACACGGAGATTAACACATGAATGATGACCACAGCCACACTGTATGTATGTTTAAATACATCCATCCATAAATATATGCAAGATACTTTTCTTTTCCCATGTGAGTCAGTCCGCGTCAGTCAGGCTCTTTAACCAATCAGATGTGATCTCGCCATTTCAACCAATCATAACCCACCAGGAACGCAGCCTAAATCCTGTTTACATGAAATAAACCTGCTTCCGAGCAGGTTTAAACTT
Source organism: Clarias macrocephalus (assembly GCA_011419295.1). Classification (NCBI taxonomy): domain Eukaryota; kingdom Metazoa; phylum Chordata; class Actinopteri; order Siluriformes; family Clariidae; genus Clarias; species Clarias macrocephalus. The sequence goes on from JAAGKR010002817.1 coordinate 16,255, forward strand.
ATGGACATGTTGCTATGACAGCAAGTGCGAGATGCGCTTCGAAGAACGAAACAATCCAAGATCAGGACAAATCCACAACAATCAAATCCAGCTAACTGAGTTAGCGACGTTCGAAGAACAGACCCCAGGTTACACTAATCAGCTAAACGAAAGCAATAAGACACTTAACGTGCAGTTAACGGGTACCAGTAGTTATTTGCAAGATTTGGTGAAAAAAAGATAATGTGCTACAAATCATTTGAAGCTCATAATTCTGCCTCAGCTCTATGTCAAATCACTGACGCCAGACAAAATGTAATTTAAAACTAAATTAAAATAAAAAATTTAAGTGATATTAAGTCAAATTTAAGTTACAGTACGTAAAGTTAAAAGTAAAGTTTTAGAAAACACTGTTCGCTACCAATTGAATCCCTCACAACAGAACTATCTGTGGTTTTCATGTAAAGAGAAAAAAAGGAAATAAGAATAAAGAAGACTGGGTATATGAATATAAAATAAAACAGAAACATGTTAGATACACTGCAGCTTCAAATTCAATCTTTATGCTAAAGGAGTGCTATGAATCTCATTGGTGGGGGAAAAAAAACTATCAATATGAGCAGGAAAACATATTTCCATATCAAAATTTCTTTAAGAAAATATGAATGAACTATGAAATTTTCCAATAAATGCCCACAATAATGGCAAACTCCATTATCATTAACGTTAATGCATCATTCATATATCACACAAACATTAATGCTTGTTATACACTTTATATGGCTTTAAAAATCGAGATTCCCTACTGTTTAACATCGATCATTAGGTAAATTGTATGTGGAGATCCTATAAAGACTCCGGGCTGCTTTTGAAACCATAAAAAGCCAGTATGATGAGAAAGAAAAAAATACTGATATAAACAGGCAGAAAGAGAAAAATACAGAGACAGAGAAAGAAAAAAAATATCCCCAAATGAGAAAGTCATTCTTTCAAATTACCTCCCTAAATGACTGGTGCAATGTCCCATACCAAATTTGCAAAAGATTGTTATGAATTTGCATAAAAAATGGCTGTTCACATCCCCTCTAGGGAGTGGTGTGTTCCTGGTCATTTTTAGTAGTAATATACAGAAGTAGATATCTTACCAGACCCATTATCACGTCATTAGATCTCTATAATTTTATTTGGTCCTAATACAGTATGAACACATTGTACTATGACCCCACATCATGAGATAATTGGTGATGTTTGTTACAGTTTCTATGCTGCAATCTTGGATTACAGTTTGGACCTTAGATTAATGTTATGACTAATCTTTGTGTGTGCTGAAAACAATTTTGCCTCATTTTTTACTTTTGTGAAATCAAGTATCATTACTGGTTGTATAAAAAATATACAGTTAAAAGAAAAAGAGACAGAAATTAATTTATAATGATTAGGGATCCAATACATGATATGGTGTTTATGATACAGTAGGATATAATGATGATATAATACAATTAAAAGTGCAGTGACGATGAGCCTCATCTAACCAGCAGATGAGGAGCTATTTTAGGTATTTATACTGATCTAAGCAATCTAAGCAACACACAAAAGCCTGGAAACAAATTTAGGACATTTATTCTAACATTCTGTCAGTGATATCTAATACAGTATATGATAAAAATGTGTGATTGCAAAATACTTGGCCTTTATCTCTTTATGTCTCTTGGGCTTTATACTTTATGTCTCCAATCTGACACCACAGCTGCTGAGGATTGACCCACAGAAAAGCACCATACTGTACACAGAGACCGTTCTAAAGCGGGTGCCTTCATTCTCGAATACTTTGCTGCTTTAAAAAAGCCTTTCATTAAAGAACTGTTGTTGAGATCTTCTGATGAATAAACACTAAGCCAATGTGCCACCTGAGAACTTTTCTTCAAATTCTTCATATTACTTATAATTTCATTAGACAATTTGGCTTCCAATTAATCAAAAGTAGGAATAATTTAAAATGAATAAAATTTAGAGTGGTTTACAAACCAGTCCTTTATGGACCCCATTTTGTGCCATAGTGACACAGTCATGCTGACATTCTTTGGATGTTTTATGAAACTGTTGTGGCGAGTGTAGTTTTTTATGCTGTGGTCTGTTGGGGCTCAGATAGTCTCAGATAGAAATAGACTGTACAAAGTAATTAAAAGGGCTGGATCGGTGCTTGGAATGCAGCTTGGCACGGTGGAGGATTCTGTCCAAAATACGATGCGTCTTGAACAATCCTTCTCACCCGCTATTCAGTATTCTCTCCGACCAGAGGAGCAAATTCAACCAGAGACTGATTCCCACCAAGTGTTCTACAGAGCGCCACAAGAGATCTTTTCTTCCAATGGCCATAAAAGTATACAACTCTTCTCTGAGACGTGTACACTATAGAGTGAGTCACTGTGAGTAACAATAATAATACAATATTATTACGTACCTGGACAATTTGTGCAATATTTACCAATCTTGGACCGTACTACTTTCAAGTGTAATTTCTTGATTTACCCATATAACTCATGCAATTCCTTTTGCTTTTTCCCTCACATGTGTAATACCTGTATATTGAATTATGTTTAGTATGCAACTAGGGATTTACTGTTTAACTGATTTTTTTTTTAAATTCTAATTAAATCTTGTCTAATTTATTACTCTTTACCTTTCCTCCTGGAAAACGATTATAAATTAATAAATGATTATTTCCCTATGGGATTAACAAAATTCTTTGAAGTTTGGTCTCCTTAGTTGAAAAAGCATTATAATATTATAACATACAAAGACATTCTAGCCAATTCTGTGCTTCAATTTGATGGTCAGGTGTCCTCATGCTGGTCAAGTGTGTGTGTGTGCGTGTGTGTGTGTGTGTGTGTAAGAGTAAGATTGATCTCTCTCTGACTTGGATTGTAGATGCAATTAATCTTCCGTGACAGCAATCTATATGCCAATATGGATTTATTCAAAAATCCATCACTTGTTTTGCCCTCCCACTTATACACTTCAGTTTTGTGGGTCCTTTCTGGTGGGGGTCTCTCGCTCTCTCGCTCTCTCTCATTCACTGTCTCACTCACTTAGGGTGTCTACCAAAACAAATATTCACTTTGTTGTGACATGACTTAATTGGTAGTCAAAAATCGCTAACAATTAAACAGATAGTTGGAACACTTGATGAATAATTATGAAAAATATTAATTATGAATGTCTTCAGAAAGCATTTTCATGCACCATGAATGACCACTGTTAATATGTTTTATTTATGCGTTACTTCAGAAGCAATCATGTTTCAGGTGATGACATTTAATTATGCTAATCCTCTATGATGGTACATGTTTTGGTGAACTGTTTGATGTCAATTTAATTACATCGTAATAAGCCCCAGGCAAAAAAGGATAACCTTAATGTGAATTCATCAGGTCTTCATATAATCTAGCATTTAAAAATGTTGAAGAAAAAAAAAGAAAATCATCACTCAGCATATACATAAACTGCTGTTATGGAAAATGCCATTTGTCAGGTTTACTTATAAAAACATACGCATTTCCTAAATAGTTAATAAACTTGTTTCAAAAATAAAATCAATAAATTGGTGCTAGCATAAAACTTACTATGCAACTAAGCATATATAACAGATAGATAGATAGATAGATAGATAGATAGATAGATAGATAGATAGATAGATAGATAAAAACCTCATTTTTATTGTAAATTTTCACATTTTGTACATGGTACAAATGCATATTTGCAGAACTGTCTATTACTTCTGTACATTACACAGCTCTTTGATGCTAAAGAATCTTATTTGTCTATTTTTTTGTTTGTTTATTTGTTTTTAAGAAACATACCTTTGTTGTACATGTTGGTAGGTACCTGCACCACGCTGAGGCTGAGGTTAACAGACAAGTTGTTGAAATGTTCATTGGGCTGCAAGACGAACTCCCCACCTAGTTCAACATTATTGCCTTCCTCATCCAGTTCATTGATGAGAACAGCATTGAAATATTCATACTGCAGGGGGAAAAAAAACAGGAAAACGGGGTCTATGAGGTGCCTTAAAAGTACATAAATCATACTGTACTGAACGTACATCATTGCTTTAATGAGGCAACAAGAATTCCAAAGCAATTTACAGGCTCATATTTTCAATAAGGTGCTTGGTAGCGAAAACTTCAAGGAGTCAAGAGATCAATAAGGTTTTAATCATGTGCAAGCTGCATGAATCCATCTTGGTTTAAATTTTTAGGGAAAAACACATTACAGTATAACCTTCTGCACATATGGTAATCAAAATTAAAAGAGAATAGCAATTAAATAAAAAGAAAAGTTTGTCTGCATTATTTAACCCATAGCTATAGCCATGTTATCCATCACTTGGCTACTATGGTCTTCAACTTTCATCATTAGTATGAATGCATCAGGTAATATTTTAATGTGTGTGTATTATCAATTATTATAATTATGCAGGCTTTACAGATGTTTAGAAGTATGTAATTTTTGTCATATATTGTACAATACAGGAGTAAGAAAATCAGTATTAAAGTGTTTGACATTTGATTGTGCACAATGACATAACACAGTTATGGGAGTAAAAACTACTGCTATTTACTGCTAACATTTGTACAAATTACTGTACTGTATGTCTCAAAAAAATTAGGATGTTCAGGAACATTTCTTCTTGTTTAAAAAAACTCATACAGTATAGTCCTGCACAATGCCGCTAGGGAGCTCATGCAAGCAGAAGGAGCGGATAGCGATGTGTGTTACGCCACCAACGGTGCATGAGTGAGCAGTTTGAAAAGATGCGCTTGGTGCCGTCACGTGGTTTGGAGCAAACACATCTTCGGCCCACCTGGCTGAATGATCATAGTAGACTTAATGTGGGAGCCCCTAGTGATTGAATATAACTAAATTCTGAAATCTGGCAAAGAGGAGAACATTGAGTTATGCTTTTATGCTGGGAAGCTGACTGTGAGAGAAGAGTCAGCATGGAAAAAAGACAACTACGGTGAAGAGGCACTGAAGTGATTCGTGACAGTAGGATCAAAAGGATCAAAGCCTAGGATATCCTTCTTCATAGTTAAAGCTATTCCCCATTCCGCCATTCTGGCACCTCTGGGCAAACTGACTGGTATAAACAGGGGGTTGGTATCTCGGCCTTTGCTGAAGATGAGGCTTGCAATTCCAGAAATAGGTAGCACTGGGACAAGAAGGGCCAGGAGGTGCCAGGTTCACCATCATAGGATGGTGGAGCAGGTACCACCACTTGGTTCAACCAAGTGCGTGAGAGAGAGTGAGCAGGGTTCATATGGTGATAATGGAACAGGAGAACAGGAGCAGGGGTGGGAGCTGTGGCTGGAGGTGGAGCAGGAGAGGCAGCAGGAGGTCTTGAATCTGTGACGAAAAAGCAGTGGAGGTATCTGTGATGGTTCTGAGAGGCTGGTTAATCAGGCTGGCAGCAAGCGTACAAATTTCTATACTACATACATAGAAAGGATGATGTCACACATGACCCAGTGGGTAGGTGGTTAAAGGTATGATTCGACCCTGCAATGAATAAGTGGAGTCAACTGTTAATCCATTCTGCCAGATTACACTGGTCCATTCCAAAGCCCTCCTGGTCAGGAGAGAGATCATGTAGTCTATTTTGACCTGCTCAGAGGAGAATTGTGATGCATAGGAAGTGAGAGCATTGAATTATAAATTTATGCAGTCACCTGCTTCCCGAGCATATGGATTGGAAATGAGCTATCTCATCTTAGCCACCAGGGCTGTGGTGCAGATATGATGCTGGAGTGCATTAATTTCCATGCACTCTAAACATATAGTATCTGGAAATCCAATTAAACAGCAATGAACACATATTTAAAGAAACAGGAACACATATTTAAAGAAGCTTCATACTTGACACACTGACAGTACTTCCTCATTTATGTTTTCAAAGATAAGGGCTACAAATTAATCAAAGTAAAAATTATTTTCACAATCTCTAAAAAAAGAGCTGAGAGTATATTTCAAATTTTAATCTGATCAAAGCAGCCTTGTCCTTGTCGATATGGTCTCATGGGTTTTTATATCCTAAACTGCCAGGCTGAATTTGTCCACTAGGTTGCAGTACTACTACTATTACTACTACTACTACTACTACTAATAATAATAATAATAATAATAATGAACAAAAATCTTCCAAAAAGATTCCAGTCAGATATAAATTAATATGCATTAAAAAAAAAAAAAAAAAACAGACAGAGGGGGGAAAAAATGTTTTCTTACTTTCATCATCTCTCTTTATACTGTTTCACTCCCACTGTCTTATTACCCTTTCACCCTCTCATCCATTCCCTTAAACTTTCCCTCTATAGAGCCATCTCTTTGCCCGTCTCTACTTCACTCCACCCCCTGACTCACTCATTCTCTGTCCCATAGGGACTCAAATAATTAATCAAAGCTTATTATCGTCTTACAATGCTTACTGTGCAATACAAGTATACAAGTATGCAATGCACAACAAATCAATAATCAGAGTTCTGTGTCAGACATAGCTAATCCATCTCTTCTTAGTTCTATAGCCCTTTAAAACTAAGACCTATAATCTCCAAAATCACTCTGTCAATGAAGTTACAACTTGATAAATTATATTATTGAGCTGTCGTTCTAAAAACAATGGTGACTATATCACACTGTGGCTGGTGTTCCTGGTGTAACACTAAAGAAACTGGTCTGTTTTATGCTAATAACATATAGCTGTGAAATGTTATGTTAGAATTGTGAAATATCACACATATTCATGTCCATGCTGTGCTGGTTCATGAAAAATTAATACAGAATCCTTATTATAAAGAGCATAGACAGGACCTGGAAAAAGTATATTAAATCATTTTGTTTAACCCAGAGCAAACAGTGTCTAGGTATAACCTATTCAATCCATATTTTCTACCACATTTTGGATATTATGATTATGATGTTATGGGATTATATCAATTTTTGTCCCCTTTTCTTTTCTGCTGGCCAAGGCGTGACAGTTTTGAAGCAGCAACATTTTTTTGTCAGTCACTGTATGAAATTTATTTCAGTACTTTTTCAGGTTCTCATGATCATAAATATTTTTAAAGATAAATGTAAAGCATTTAAGATACTGGTTTTTGTGTCAACTAAAATGTTTTCCATGATCTTATATTTTAACTTCAATTAACATAAGTTGTAAAATGTATAACTGAATGTCAGAATGGGAAAGAAAGGTGATTTAAGCAATTTTGAGCGTGGCCAGACGGGCTGGTCTGAGTATTTCACAATCTGCTCAGTTACTGGGATTTTCACGCACAACCATTTCTAGGGTTTATAAAGAATGGTGTGAAAAGGGAAAAACATCCAGTATGCAGCAGTCCTGTGGGCGAAAATGCCTTGTTGATGCTAGAGGTCAGAGGAGAATGGGCCGACTGATTCAAGCTGATAGAAGAGCAACTTTGACTGAAATGACCACTCGTTACAACCGAGGTATGCAGCAAAGCATTTGTGAAGCCACAACATGCACAACCTTGTGGCGGATGGGCTACCAGAGCAGAAGACCCCACAGGGTACCACTCATCTCCATTACAAATAGGAAATAGAGGCTACAATTTGCACGAGCTCACCAAAATTGGACAGTTGAAGACTGGAAAAATGTTGCCTGGTCTGATGAGTCTCGATTTCTGTTGAGACATTCAAATAGTAGAGTCAGAATTTGGCGTAAACAGAATGAGAACATGGATCCATCATGCCTTGTTACCACTGTGCAGGCTGGTGGTGGAGGTGTAATGGTGTGGGGGGTCTTTTCTTGGCACACTTTAGGCCCCTTAGTGTCAATTGGGCATCGTTTAAATGCCATGGCTTACCTGAGCATTGTTTCTGACCATGTCCATCCCTTTATGACCACCATGTACCCATCCTCTGATGGCTACTTCCAGCAGGATAATGCACCATGTCACAAAGCTCGAATCATTTCAAATTGGTTTCTTGAACATGACAATGAGTTCACTGTACTAAAATGGCCCCCACAGTCACCAGATCTCAACCCAATAGAGCATCTTTGGGATGTGGTGGAACGGGAGCTTCGTGTCCTGGATGTGCGTCCCACAAATCTCCATCAACTGCAAGGTGCTATCCTGTCAATATGGGCCAACGTTTCTAAAGAATGCTTTCAGCACCTTGTTGAATCAATGTCATGTAGAATTAAGGCAGTTCTGAAGGCGAAAGGGGGTCAAACACCGTATTAGTTTGGTGTTCCTAATAATCCTTTAGGTGAGTGTAAATCTGGGATCTGCACTACTGTCAGAGGTGTTGTTACAGAAAACTAATCAGACCAATCTGACCAATCAGATTTGAGAATTTAGCCATGCTATGGTATAAAGTACTAAAATGCTTAGATCTGATATCTATATTTATGTGAGATGCATGTTTCCTACCAGAACACATTAATAACAATAACAATAATAATTAATAACAGTGTAAGTAAATCCCATAAACTCTCGATGCACTTCTTCAAGCCTGACCCTTAATGAGCGGCATCCATGGCAGTTTGCAGAACCCAGAGTTTCTGTTACATGCTGCTTTCCTGTTAGTAAATTTTGTATTTTGTTACCATTATACTGGAAGTAGGCAGTACATACTGTCTTTTGTGTCAGTTCTTCTTTTGTGTTCACTTCTGTCTGGTTAGTTTCCTCTCATCTTCCTATATTCATTTCACCCTGCCTGCATTCCACTGTGGCATCAGTATCGTTGCTTGTCCTGAGAAAAATGTATCTTGCTAATACAGTCAGATATCTCCTCCAGCACTTGCTAATGTTTGTAGCACTGGACCTGCTTTAAGTGAACCTAGCAGTACACATCTCCGGCCATCTATCACACCACACGCCACAGTACAGACTAAATTGATCTTACTAAATTGAATTTATTTTAAAATGTACTATTTTTACTGAAAGTTTAGAAATCTCGTACTATCTGTGTTTTGTGTGTTGACTCGTTGTGTTAATTCTTCGTGTGTGGTGATATTTCAGGAGAGGACGGACCCTCTCAGATGGCACTGGAAGACTTGGCGATGTTCAGGGCTATTCCCACTGCCACGGTGTTCTACCCGAGTGATGCTGTGTCCACTGAGAAGGCAGTGGAGCTGGCTGCTAACACAAAGGTTCTTACAATTCTCTCAGGAGCCAGTATATAATATACATATGTTTTACACACGGCTTGAAATTAACACCTGCTGCGAATCTCCTAAACGTGACTGATAAAAAATATGAATAGTGAAAAATATGAATAGAATTTTTTTATTTACTATTTAAAAAAGTAATACTATCAATACTATCAATAAAAAGGAATAAATTGTATGTTTTTTAAGTAAGCAGAATAAAAGAGTGATTAATGATTTTAAATTATTAACACTGCTACTGTTATATTTGTTGATGGTGATTCTGTGGCAAATTGTGATCCTTGCTCCCGAACGTTAAAAGAGTTATTCATAGTGGCTAGTGAATTTCAGTCTAAGTTTCAGGCCCTGGTTTCACTGTACACACTTTAACCAGAGTTGTTAAAGAGGTTGTGCTTTTGTGAATCCGTATGCCTTTTTTTCTTTTCATAGGGGATTTGTTTCATCCGGACCAGTCGCCCCGAAAACCCTGTAATCTACAAGAGCAATGAAGAGTTCTGTGTTGGCAAGGCGAAGGTGTGTTACTAAAAAACTACAGCAAAAGCAGTCAGTCAAACATGCAGGCGAAAGATGTCCAGTCTTATACTTTTCCCTGTTATTCCCTGTCTGGCAAATGAGAAAGATTTATCTTCTATTAGTTGAACATTGTGTCTAATAGAAGGTTTTTCTACATGTACCGTTGTGAAGTGTGAATCTGTATCTGTATTCAGATTTAAACCTGAACCAGATATTTTTTGAAATATTAATTCTACAACTTTGCTGCTGGAAACACTGGAACTTACTGTCTCAAAGAGTTCCTCAATGTTAGTCTCAGTTCCTCAATCTCTACTAGAGTTATGTGCTAAAAAATCCCATAGCTCACCTCTTCTTTCTGTTTAGAATACATTATCTGTTTAATACAAATAAAGTATTCACATCTTGTTGTACTGTATCCTACATTTACAGACAGAGTTCAGACATGAATAGATTTATGTTGGTGAAGATGAGTAAGATTTACACGTTTTTGTGGTGTTTACATGCAGGTTGTACACAAGACCAGCAATGATGATGTCACTGTGATTGGAGCTGCTGTAACTCTGCATGAAGCTCTTGATGCAGCCGAACAGTTGAAGAAAGGTAGAGAAAGGAGCCAAATACTGTGCATACAGCACCTGTAAATATTTAGGTGCATGACAAGGCTCTTCTGAGTGCGTGTGAAAGTCACACTCAGAAAAACAAACACAAAATAAAAGACGCTTTACGCGCACACACATGGTCACAGTGTTATAGTAAACAGTACATATTCGCACAGATACTAACTATACGAGTGGCGCACACGCACCGAGACCGACCGATTACCCACAATTCCGCAGTGCGAGAGAGTAAAGAACCATGGATCAGTTGTGATCATGTGACACTCAGCGTCAAAACAAGAAGCACATGCGTGCTACATGATAGTCAATGATACTTATCAAGACTTATCAAGTCAAAATTAATTTTGCTCGTTTTGCGGAACACTTGCAAACCGGGTTACTCGCAATCCGAGGTTCCACTGTATGTATTTGTGAGTTCTATATTTTTGTAGCGTCATTACCATATTCCCATGTTTTTTTAAAGTAATAATACCTTTGACCCTACCTGACATATAGTTTCTGAAAAGCAAAAAGAAATATATTTTTTTTCTTCAAACGTAAAGTTTTAGGACTTTTGACCAATACTGCGTTGACGGCAGGGATCCATGTCAAATGAGTTCGAAGGGTTAAGAGGATGTGAGAGCTGTAACAAAGTGTTTGTTTCATCCCTCTGATAACTGATGCTGAAAATCTGTTATCAGTAATTAAGTTATTAAATCATGGACATGTTGACATTAAATGTAGATTTGGCACAAGGACAGTGTCAAATTTGAGATGATATAAACCTTACCCTCTTATGTTGTGGCACAAATAATGGCACCTATTATTACAATGTCATTATTCAAAAGATAGAAGCTATTGATTAGATAATATTATTATAGATTTTTTTTACACGGTTACACTTTACCTAGTGTTCCAGGGATGTACTTGTATCTAGTGTGACCTAACTCAAAAGCTAACCCTCCTGAAGCTAACTCAAGAGGAGCATGAATGCATGCAAGCATGACCGAAGGTCTGTAATCTATTAGTGACATTGATGAGCATATTATTTTGTCTTTTCAGAGGGTATTAACATTCGGGTGATTGACTTATTCACTATTAAACCCTTGGATGCAGAGATAGTTATTGAAAATGCCCGCGCTACAGGAGGTCGCATCATCACTGTGGAGGACCACTACTATGAAGGTGAGTATAAAGCACTAATAGAGATACTCCAACTGCCTTACGCATATATGCAGTTAAAGTCACAGTAGTGGAGTAGAACGGAGAGTGGGAGAAGTCAAGGATATCCTGTAGACTTACACTGACAGAACTGCCTCATAAATCATTCGTAAATATATTTTTAAAATTAAAAGAAAGTGGTTGAATATAGTCGTTGAATTTATGGCCCGTCGACAGTTTAGGGAAAAAACAGTAAATTGATAGCCAGTTGTCCACATATTTTTGGACATATAGTATAAGTAAGAAAGGATATACAAAAAAAATAAAGCTGAGGAAGAGACCTTGATGATTTAGTGATTGTTAGAGGTGCCTCATTGTTACACCAGTACAGGCTTTTAGTGTATACATAAAGTGTGAACATGGACAAGTATTTGGCTCTAAGTGATACTACAAGGTTGTGTGTGTTTTGTGCATAGTAACTGGGTGGCACAAGCTCACTGTGCAGTAGCACTTAGGCATTCATGATCTAATTCATGACCATTTGTGAAGTTCTTGGTGACTAATGACGAAACATAATAATGACATAATAATGGGTTGAGAATAAAATGCCCCTCGAACCCTAAGGTCACAAAAACTAAATGGTTAACATTTCTATTAGTCTACTAATATGTCCATAATTTCACACAAAAGAGAGCTGAAAAATTAATAATGCTAGAGTAGCAGGTTTTATTTATTAGTTTGATGTACAAAAAATTTTAATACAATCTTTTTTTCCTTGTGTGTTTTATATACATTTTAAAATGATGACGTGTGTTCAACAAAAACGGTTTGTTTTTGTGCTGGTTCTAGAGGACATGTTAACTGTTTAAGATCAGGTGTTGATTGCGATGTGTGATTGCGCAGGTGGTCTGGGAGAGGCTGTGTGTTCAGCAGTGGTGAACGAACACGACATCATCGTGCATCGCCTCGCCGTGTCTCACGTGCCACGCAGCGGGAAACCCAGAGAGCTCCTCAAACTGTTCAATATCGACCGTGACGCCATCGTTAAGGCTGTGAAAAAGATCATCAACGATACCGCTAACAAAAAGTAACCAAGAGAAGTCAGGGTCATTAAAACAAATTGGAGAGAAGAGAGAAAGAAAAGGATGTTTAGCAGCTGTAAGTCATTGAAATTCTGTTAGTGTTATAACTTGTTTTTTGTTAAATGTGACATTAAGCTTACCGAAGTTCACGTTAAATTTTTTTATTCAGTCGGGTCATCTAGACAATCTGATGTTTTTGTTACTAAGGTTAAATAAGAATTCTGTACTTTCAGGCATTTGGCTGACATTTCAAACAGCTGGCCACATTTACTCTCCATTGTTTCAAATTTTTGTTTTATTTTTGAATAACCTTTAAAGTTGTATATCCTATGCCAGATTGCTCATTGAGACATTGTGGTCAAAGATGCAGTTTGCAAGTCTGCAATACAAGAGACTATACACCAAAGTGCAGGTAGCCAGTCAGGTCACAAAGAGTGTAAAAGTATTCAGCAGAGCATTAGCATACGAGAGTAACATTACACTGAAATGTGGAGGTCTAGTAAAAACTTAGTAATAACAACCATAAATTGGATACACTTTTACTATTGTTTACTCTCACTAGCCTGTTTTTATTCTGATTGATTCTAAGCCTGAATTTACTCTTTTGTCTGAATCCATAAGAAATCAGCGTTCATGAAGTAATCCACACATGTCGAGAAGCATGCAATATGAACTTAGACATTTTCCCAAAGGCTATCGAAGTTAAAAAGAAAAAAAAAAAACATTTCATTTGGTAAAGTGTTACAGTACTTTGTACGGTATTGATAAAGATGCTATTTTGATGCATAATAAAATCCACTTGTCCTTCATTCTGAGCAATAAAGACACATGGTTTACTGCAGCTTCACCAGCTCTAACATTTGTATAAAATTCTTCCACACTTCTTAATTTTCTTTTGCTCGGCTGCACTAGGCCCCAGGTCACCAATCAGCAATAACATTAAAAACCACCTGGCCCATATTGTGTAGGTTCCCACCAACACACCTCTGACTCATCAAGGCATGGACTCTACAAGACCTGTGAATGTGTGCTGATGTATCTTCCACTGAGACATTATCATTAAATAACCCTGTAATCCTGTACGTTTTGACACGGGGCCTCCATATTCTGGAACAGACCGAGACTGAGAGGTCAGTAAACCATTCCTGAGCAGTTTTTGCAGTGCAGCAGGGTACGTTATATTGCTGAAGGAAACCACTGCCATTACTCTTTACTACTCTCATTAAATGGTGTACTTGGTCTGCAACAGTGTTTAGGTAACTGGTACGTATCAAAGTCATTTCCACATGAATGCCAGGACATAAGGTTTCCCAGCAGTACATCGTTGCTGCCTCTGAAAGTTCTCTTTCTTCCCGTCTCATCTCATCGCCAGGTTGGCAACACACATACACCCCTGGGAAGAACCTTCTTCCACTGCTCCCTGGTCCAGTTCTGATTGCTCACATGCTCACTTTTGAAAGATCCCAACCACTGTACCACTGTTTCGGAGATGTTGTGACCCATCACGATTTGGCCCTCAGTCACTCAGATCCTTCCTTTCCTTGCCTAATTTATTACATTGCAATGAAGCCATCACTTTACCTGTTAATTGTTTTTGGCTGATCAGTGTATTTCTGATTTATTTATTTATTAACCTGATTTCTGATTCATGAGATGTCAGAACACTGAATGGTTTGATGAACATCAAAATGCTGTAAATCATATACTGCAACCTTAACATTTAGTGTATCCCAATCCAGTGTTAAAATGATGGGGACTGTTACACAGAGCTCCCTTCCACCATCACACTGAAGACTTCATGCAGCACCAACTGAATGGATAGACGGTGGTCATCATCCAGAGGATTGCAGAATCTTGGGCAGGCTTGTCTGTAGTTGCGTGTCAAAGCCAAATTGTGACAAGCATTAGTCAACGGCTGTGCCTTTATTTCATTACCAAAATGTCAACCCATATAACCCTGTAAGAACAGTGCTTTTGCTGAGTCATGCTGTCACATGCATTAGAAATGAATGTAATTGGCCAACACGCTTGCTATAACTTTACCTGTTGCTCTCATCTGGCTTGTTTCCTCACTACTGGTAAAGTAAACTAAGACATGCCTTCATTTTGGAACATGACCTCAATGCTGGTAAAAGGCTTTTAATCAGATTGGCGTAGGGATTCGTGTTCAGAGCCAAAGTAACCGCATCAGGGATGACTGAGCACACTTTGAGAACCTCAAGTTGGGAGCCAACAAGCCAAATAAGGCCATGTGCACACAACACACTGTACACACACACACACACACATACACATACAAGTTTCCACACCGTTACTCATTCACTATTCACGGGACAGCTAATTTTCCTGTCTTGACTAGTTTGCGTTATGTACACAGTTAAGTTTTACTCTCAGTGTTTTGTAGATTATGTGTGCGTGTGCGTGTTTATTATCCAGCTGTCAGGCTTTAGACTTTCCTTAGAAGTGCATGTAGTAGTTACATAACTGTCCGTCCTCCACCTTAAATTTATTCTACTGTTGTGAGGAGCTTCCACTGACATAAAAAAATAATGATGCTAATTAATGTTACTAACACCATTAACCTAAGAAAACTTTTTTTTTTTTTTTTCCAATGAAGCATCTCTAAAATGTCTTGTGGGGACCTGATACATGTCCCAACAATGTCAAAACCAGCAGATTAGTATACTTTTGTGGAAATAGGATGACCAGCATGATACAAAAGTATGTCCACACACACACACACACACACACACACACACACACACACACACACACACACACACACACACACACACACACACACTATAAAGCTGTTCTCTGGCTGTCTTGTGTTTCTTGTTTTGTCTGTGTGGAGATGTCAGAAAAAGCCAAAAAGAGAGAGAGAGCGAGAGAGAGAGACTTTAAATATTTATTTAAGAGTGACTGTGTTGATCTCAGCTTGTTTCAGGTTCAGGCACTGCTCCATGAGGAAACACTGCTATCTGCTGGACAAAGTAAAAGTAACGCTCAGAATTTCTGTTTGCCTTTTCATTCACTTGTTTAGAATTGGTATTCCTTTTTTTTATATTTGGTACTTAAATTGGTATTTAATGGTAATAAACTATTATATGGTAATAGTTTTTGCTTGTTCTTCATGTAGAGGTTTAAATGAAATATTATTACTCATACAGGTAATATCTGTAACAGGTATACAGGTATACCTCCAAGAAACAGGACGTTTGGTAGTAGATAAACACAGCTGTGTGAAGTTTTCTCAAGCTTCTGTTGGTTTGCACCTCCAGGGTCTGGGTTCGATTCCCGCCTCAGCTCTGTGTGCATGGAGTTTGCATGTTCTCCCCGTGCTTGGTGGGTTTCCTCCAGGTGCTGTTTTTCTCCCAAAATCCAAAAACATTCAGATTAGTCCAATTGGCGTTCCCAAATTGCCTTTGGTGCTTGTGTGGGGGTGCGAGTGAGTGTGTGCGTCATGCAATGGATTGGCACCCTGTCCAGGGTGTGCCCCATCTTTTGGGATAGCCCCCGCTGTATACAGGATAAAGTGGTAAAGGCGCTGAGTGGATCAAAGTGTGTATTCATATATTCAGTCCTGAACTCATTGTGCCTAATTGTGAGGATTAGCAATGCTCTCTGCAAGAGAGCATTTTTTCCCTTTGCATGAAAACCACTAAGGTTGAATGAAACATAGAGCTCTTAAAGATTAACATTACTAGAGCAAAGAACTGCTG
>JAAGKR010002817.1:35000-50594 GCA_011419295.1 Clarias macrocephalus
CAATTGAAACACTAACCGTATGTAAACGGGATGTAAGGAAAAAAAAAAAACTAAATACAAAACCCATGTCAAGTCATGTAGGGGGAAAAAATGACTGCTGCCTGTTTTCTGTTAGATTACATTAGCAGTGTGATGAGCACTTGGAAAATGGTCCCGGTAGGAATGCACAGTTACTTTTGCCCCTCCCCCCTCCCCTCATCACATAATATCGACCCCGCTGATTTCCACGTGATGTACTGTATGCAATAATTGTGCTCTATTTATGGGAAGGAGAATCATTTTTGCCCTGTTGTTTTCCTCAGATAACGGGGTCAGTTGTGTTGGTTTGTATTTAAGATTGGATATGCAATAAAATTTAACATTAGGTTGGAATGGTCTTCCAGTCAACTTTGGAGTCCAGATGCCATCTGCAAGAAAAGAGCAAAATGATCATTAAAGGAACTTGGGCAGATCAGATATGCTGTTCTCTCTCTCTCTCTCACACACACACACACACACACACACACACACACACACACACACACACACACTTGTGAAAGCATGTTTACTGGAAGCTCCATTTCAGAGCTGCTACCATTTTCCTGTTTTTGACCTAGTTGCACCACTTCTGTATCATTTCCTGAGGTCATGCTATACCTTTCAGCCAGCAGGGGGCAGCAGAGCAGAGCATACATGATTACTATTTGGCAGCAGTATTTAATCAATTCAAAAGCAGATTAATGTATGAACCGATAGACCATGGAAATCAGCAGAAAACAGGGTAAAACTTATCACACTCATGTCTCAGGAAAAAGTTGGAATGCTAACCAGAACTGGGAGGAAATTTAGCTAACAAGACTGACATATATGACTGACCGAATTAATGAGTGTTTATTGCTGCATAGGTGTAAGAGAAGAGCGAATGTTGCTATTCACCAACCATGACCAGGTTAACTTCACATGATCAGACTATAGAAAAAGAATGCTACTTGTGATTTAGAAACAAATGTCAGAGAAACATGTTTCAGCTGAGGAAAGCCTAGAATTCTCAAATATATAGCACAAGACTGTTACGGTGAGGTGTGGGGAATAAAATAGGTGACAACAATGCTAATAAGAAACCCCTGGCAGAGAAAGAGAGAGATTGTCTTAGTCTAGGGTATAAGACTACTCAGTGTATAAAGTACAAAACATGGAGATTTTACTGCGGAAATACTTTCATTTATAAGCAACTAATTTATTTCCCGTACATCGGTACTGACATCCGGCTTGTTGACTGATAAGACGACTTTCACCGACCTAACAATAGTCTACCCGGTTTCAGTATCATGAAAGATCCAATAGGTGGTGCTGTAATACCTCTCATAACTGCCATGACGTTTGTCTGACAGCGTTTTTTACTCCCTCTGAGAAAAATCGTCCATATGCATTTTGTAAGATGCATTTCAGTGACATTTCAAGGATTTGATCTTTTGTTTTTCTAATTTATTTGCTTGGTTATGTCAGTTTCACAAAAAAAGGTTCTATTGGGCTGTGTATGTACTGAAAAATTCTTCTTGAATAGGCAAAAAGGGTTTTTGAAAGTTATTTTTCACAAAAACAATGTTTTGTAATAGAAGTATACATTGAAGCTTCATATAAAATTCAAAACAGGGCTAATATGGAGCAAAATTTCTGCTCGTTCTGTTAGTGCTAAAGATGGATAGGTTAGCGGCTAACTGCTAATGATCAGTCTTCTTTAGCACTTCATTGTTCTTTAGCTTTTACATCACTGAACGCTAGCAATATAATAATGGATCAAAACTCAAATATACGAATGATAAATCAGGTGCTACTGAAACAAATCTTTGTCAGAATACACAATGGAAAACCCCAAAACAGATTGCAAATGACTTATAAACGTCCCAAACATAAGTGGGTTAAAAGGGTATCCTTCAGTTTATTGCAAAAATTGGTCCTTACTTCGAACAGTTAAATAGCAGCACTTAGGCTACAATCTCTCCTACTTCTTATTGAGACACAAGATCACGAAGAAAAAGCTGAAAGGAACTGATACCACAGGTATTGAAGCACAGGTGCATCTTTCATGCATCACTTCCCCACCCATAAATCCCCTTAAAAAAAAAAAAACTACAATTTATTTGCATTCAATCTGACTGGTAGAATATCTAAGAGAGCAAAACATCTGAGGTGTTTCCTATACTACATAAGCATGGACAAACTGTAGATGTCAGCAGCTCACCTCTGCTCAAGTGAATGACAAATAATTAAAGGGCACCTACAATGCAAAATTCACTTTTCAGGCATCTTAAAACATTCGGATGAGTCCCCAGTGTGCTTTTTGTTCTGTTTTTTTTCTTCCTTTAAACAAAACAAATTGGATTTGCCACCTAATGTGATCTCATAAGGAGAACCCTGCACCCGGCTTGTTGCTTGTAGAGCAGTAGCTCATTTACATAAACACTGACTCTACGTCTATGGACGAGGAGTGAAACTGAAGAAATTTAAAGGTATTTAAAAAAAAAAAAACATCTGGCATTATTTCAAATGGAGCATTAGCAGATACTTTTGGGGAACTCTTGAGACGTGTACTGCATTCTCAAAGAAAGTGTCAAACATGGGATCTTAAAAAAAAAAAAATAATAAATTGGATTGAAAATAAGCGCTTACCTCACGGCTTTAATTCCAGATCTTAAGGAAACTGTCCCAAGATCCTGTGGCCACTGCCATTCCATCATCAGTAACACCCAAGCAGCTAACACGGTTATCATGGCCCGCCAGGACACCTGCAAAAATATAGTTATATTCAGAACAGAGTCTATGTGCCAACTGTGCCAATTAGAAATCAAGGACAGTTCAGATAAGAAGTGTGTTAAAACCCATGTCGGTTAAACATCATGCAGAGTTTTGCTGCAAACGATGCTTGCGTTCCCAACTTCGTCACTGCACTGAACACTCATTACTCCATGTTCGCCATGTGTAATTGGAGAGCAGAGATCATTGCAAGACATTACCTCTTAGCTTTGATCATAAACGATCATAAAACATACAGATTAGCTGATCGCATCAGCGCCAGCACTCGCCTTGGTCAGCGGGTATGAGAAAGCGCTTCTACGGTATCTCCATTTCGTGCTTTCTGATGTTGTACATAATTCATGGTGATGGTGATGTGGTGCTGTGCCCCTCAATGCAAATGCAATAAACTATTCATGTGCTGCTTGAGTGGGGAGACAAAAGAATGGGTGTGGGTGACATACAACTTACAGCTAGGAAAATGTCCTGGAGGGTTTGGAGATAATAAAGATCTCTCGCAATAAACAAAGAGGATGCGCCGATGGCTTCAGAAGACTGCTGGCGCTTTAGTGCGTTAATTAATACAGCGAGTTATACTTTTGATAGCTCCTATGTGGTGAGAAAGATTAAGGGTGTTGGTTAACAGGGTGGAGGTACTGCACTTGTGAAATTCTGCAGTTTAGTGCTTCATTTTACTAGCAGAAGAAACACTGAAGATGGTACATTGAAAAAAAATCTGAATAATGTGTGTGTTTCAATAGACAGCATCTAATAAGCATCAGTAGATGCATTTCCATCCATTTCCAACATTGATTGTGGTCTGAATACAACCATAATCCCATTAAAGTACTGAATGTCATGTATACCCTTTACTACAACCCGATGTTCTGTTCATCTCTATTCAATCCTGTAATATTAGCTCCATTAAGGTTTCTAATTGGTCTAAAATCCTTTCTGAAAATCAAACTCCCTGTTCGTCCTTCATTCCCTGCATCCTTGAGAATCCCTTTGCGCGGCCTAGTGGGTCTATTCCGTACCACGCTCTCCTTGCACTGACCTGCGCGATCGGCTTTGAGGGTGTCCCACACGTTGCAGTTGAAATCGTCATAGCCGGCGAGCAGCAAACGCCCGCTTTTGGAGAAGGCCACCGAGGTAATGCCGCAGATGATGTTGTCGTGAGAGTACACCATCAGCTCCTGGTCGGCACGCAGGTCGAATAGCCTGCAGGTGGCGTCGTCTGAGCCTGTGGCAAATGCATGCCCGTTGGGGAAGAACTGGAGAAGAAAAAAAAGAAAGAAAACAGTATTTTTCTGCATTTTCTTGTTCAAAATGTTGACAAAATGGCACCACAATTAGTAAGTAGAGACCATGATTTTGAGACAGTCAATCAAACAGTGCTCCACAACACACAGAACTGGGTGTGACCAGTGATAGCAAAACTTGGCTCAGTAGTCTACCCACTGACTAGATTAAATATGTAACACAACTGCTTGTTGCCACCAGGGGGAGCTAATAACATAAGCAGTAATCATCATCTGATGGTGTACAGTCATCACCAGCAGGCAAAAAGAAAAGTGTGCTTGGCAAGTATGTACCTGCTCTCTACTAGTGGCCCTCGCACAAACAGGCATGATGCAGCTTAATGTATTTTCAAACACGATGCTGAAAAATATCCTGACTAGTTCCATATTTTATACGGTAATAAGCAATTATAATACAGTAGATGGCGCCATCTTTTTTTGTCCCCTTTTCAGTTCACTGCTTTAAAAAAAAAAGAAAAAGGAGTATAACCATGATCTGATCATTAAGGTGAAGAGTAGAACCAGTTCGTAATCTGAAGCTTGTTCTTTTTCCATCAATACACCCAGACTGCTCAAATTTCTGCTGCGATCATTTTGATAACTTGCTTATTTGGTAGCAGTTTGGTGGTGTGCATAAAACAAGCAAAAGCAAAACTACTGACATAGCTTAATATCAAATATTTATTTAACATCACTTAGTCTTTCACAGCGTCAGAGAGCAGTATGCTAGGAATAGATCTTAGGAGCAGCATCGTTCCTGAAGCAATGCAATGACTTCATCATTCACTGTCTAGTTTGGAGCATGTCAGCAAATTCCAGCTGAAGACCTTTTTTTCCCTTCTTTTAAATGGGCAAGAAAAATTATAGGTTCATTGAAATTCAAACTTGATTCCGTCATGAGGTCACTGCTGTACTCAGTGCTACATCCCCCTGAATGTAACATGTTTGAAAGCGGACTAATAAATTTCTCATCAAAGCCGATTCTCTTACATCTTTTTACTTCACCTAGTACACAAGACACACATCTGGTTGGATTTAAAGTAGCAAAACTAACATGTTAAAATGTGCAAACCCTGTTTTAAATGGAATCATAAAGGTTTCCTATATATCACATTCACGAGCTTTCAGTGTAAGTCATAACGGACAGGGAAACATTTTGGACCCTGCATGTGTGCATGTTCGTGATACATACACAGATGGCGTTGATGTCGGACTCATGGCCAGTGAAGGTCTGTCTGCACATGCCCTCTCTGATATCCCAAAGCTTAGCAGAGGCGTCGCAAGCACCAGAGACAAACAAGCGTGCATCCGGAGCCAGGGAGAGAGACATCACATCCCCAGTGTGACCTGCAAATGTAGTCGTCTGCTGCCCCGTCTCAATGTCCCAGAGAGCACTGCAAACATAACACAAGGGATAAGCAACACACACCTAAGAGAGATTGAAATACAGCATTTGTTTAGCCAATAAATTAAACCTAGATCGAATAACTATTCCGCAGTCACTGACAATTTGCTCCTGAACCTGTGCAACAGTCAAATCTGAAGGCAAGCATACCATGGGGTCGTGTTAATCCTACAGAATTGCTCAACAATGCCACATTTTCTCTAATAAATGACTAAACAGGAAAAATAAAATGTGATGTATATAAAAATCATGAGATATTAGGGTTTAAATCATCATACAGCAGTCCGCCCAGTCTGAACATCATGCGAGTCTATGTAAGTGTCTGCGTCTGATGCAAATGGCTTAAACAGCCACGCTGGTGCACTACCCCGAACTCACCAGGTGGTGTCACCTGAACTAGTGACAATCTGGTTGTCGTCCAGGAAACGACAGCAGGAGAGGTAACCTGTATAAAAACACAAGGCAGGAAAATTAGACGAGTGGACAAAGAAGCACAGACACATAAAGCTGTATGCCGTGCCACAATGCTGTCTTTAAGACCCACAATACATAATCATTTCACCAGCTCCACCTGATTTAACCCATAAAACCTCTCTGGCAGTGGAGAATTTTCACACTAAGTCTAGAGAAGTCCCTCTGACCTAAAAACAAAATTTCAAACCAACATCACTGCCACCTTAGAAACCCAACACACACCCACCTGTATGGCCAGCCAGCTCACGGCTCACACGGACATTGCCCTCACGTGTCTTCAGGTTGTAGATGGAGCAGATGTTGTCCAGGCCACCGCAAGCCACATAGTTGCCGGATGGTGCGTATGCGCACGTCATAACCCATGAGGAGCGCAGTGGGATGGCATGCACCTGAAATAGGACATCACTCGTGTCATTTGGGCTGCACCAGTATGCTTGATTTGGAGCTGTACAATTAATCGATCGCATCGAGAACATGACCAGGGTTTCTGGCTCTCAGTTAGATAAACATGGAAAGCTGAAATCTTGGAGAAATTGCTAAAAATATATTGAACAGTTTTTAGATTAGTTTGTATTTACTCTGGCGCATCAAGTCACAAGCTACCTATTTATTTACAGTTTACTCACAAAATCACCAATAACAAATAATCAACAAATAATCGTGATAAATTTTATTAAAAACTTTAAAGCATAAAAAAAGCTTTTAAATAAAGCTGCTCATGATAACAGGTCGGTCATGTCGAATTTGACATAAAATCAGAAAGAAAGCTGAAAGGGCCCCCACACACACACCCACATGCTTATCAGTAATGAACAGTAGATGGGAACAGACTTTGGGGAAATCAGGCTCACCTTGTTTGTGGTATAGCTGTCCCAAATGATAAGTTTACCATCCTGGGAAGCACTGACAAGGAGCCTACAGAGTGAATAACAAAGATAAACAAGTGACTTTTTTATTTTGTGTACGCACTCTAAATATAAGCATGCATGGTAATACTGACACAAGGTCTACTGAATTCAAAAGAACTGAAATTATTCACGTCAGGAATTCCTACCTACACGTATTTGCATACATGCCCGGCGCCTCTGAACCTTTCGTGTGCATACAAAAGAGACGTTCCCTGAACGCCTTACGGTTTAACTACATCCTCCTATGATTACCAAACCCCACCTCCAAAAACAACACTACCACATAGCCAAGTATACATAATTCCTTCTGAGTTATTTGAATAAACAAAGCATCCAGGAATTTATTTTGCACAAGGGAAAGGTGGGGGATGATGCGTCCATGACAACGTTTGGCTATCAGGGGAATCGAGAAGAATTTTCCACAGTGATTCACCCCGATGCCATGATGATACTGGATGTACTCCACCTACCCAAGGGAAAACCAGTACAAAACAGGAGAAGGAAGGGATGGCAGGCTAGGCAAAACAACAAAACAGTACACACTAATTTGAAATACCTTCGCAGACGAGAGAAAGGTATAAACGGTGGAAATATAATGAGAATTGGTAACTAGCTACATGTTTGTGTACAGTGGTAAGGCTACAATCAACGTTGTTGGAGAATAAGATGCTTAGCCGAGATTGTGTGGCATTATCCTGCTGCCGGAGCCCAACCCAATAAACCCAGGAGAGGAGTTTAAGAGTCTTCTCCAGCAGTAGATTACCAACGTTCGGTTATGTCTACTGATTAACAATAAAACCCCATACAAGCCTAGCTAAAATGTTCTGAAACACATTTACGGTAAAAATGTTACTCAGTCAGATCAGTACTCTCGAGTGCCTCTCGATCGGTTTGAATATACACAGAACTGAATGCACAAGAAAACAGGAGTCAAAATGGATGTTTGCGTGTCAGTGGATGGCCATTTTATCCAAACACACACGATGCACTTTAACAAAGGAGCGTGACAAAGCAGACCGCGAGTCTCTGGGGTCTAACTTCACCTGCAGCCTCCCAATTAACCTCCTGGAGACCAGGGTGCATGTGTGTACAACAAGATCCCTTGTGCGAGCACACACTTCACCATTATCTCTACACCCGTGTTTGTCCAGAACCTTCAAATTCTTTTTATATCCAGGTTAGCAAAGCCTTGCTTTACCTCGCCTCACTCTGTCTATTTAGTTTTAATAGTCTCAGCGACTGATTGAAAATAAACCACGTTGTAGATCTGCCGTTCGATCTGATGAGCCTGGCGTTCAGCGTACAGCTCGAGTGAGTTTACCGTGAGTCGGTGCCCCAGTGCATGGCGTAGATTTTAGCCAGGTGACCTCTCAGTGTCCGCCTGGTGCGCATCTGAATTCGGCCAACCGGGTCAATGTTGGCTGTGATCTGCGGGAATATACGAATGCGAGCAGGTCATGACACAAATACCGCATGATAGCATTTTAATTATAAACTGTTATCTTCTTAACAGTACTGCTTCACGCTATGGGATTTAACGCTCACCTGAGACAGGGTGGCATCTGCACATGCTTTCCTTGCATCCTAAAAATGGAAAACAAATAAGCCATTAGTCTAGTTGTCATAGTTCATATGTGCAGTAGGTAATTTAACGTGCTACGTTATTTACACTGCAGTTTTCTTTAACATCGCTGAAATGTTTAGCAGGTAATATAATGCAAACTATAATGGTCAACAATGAGAGTAAATTTACAACCTGTAGCAATTCCTTCTATAATTAAGTCTTATATCCACAACCAACAACGTTCTCTTCTGAAATGCTGGCAACATCAGATTATGTTTGCTCCAGTAACAACCAAATGATCGAACGTAATGGGAAAAAAAAAAAGGAGAGAAAATAACTACACGAAGAATGTACTGTAACTAAATAAAGCACGATATTCTTAAATACAGCAATTATTTAAATTTAGCCTTAGACATGTTTCAGCTGTACTTTATAGAGCGCGCACACAAAGTGAGCAGGCCGGTTTCCTATGTGTGTATTTATATATGCAAACTATACTCTTGCAGAAATTTCTAATGGCAACCCAGACAAGTGTGGAAACTCACTCTGATCTGGTTCTTCAGCTGCTCAGCCTCCTGACGTAACTGGTCGAGTTCGCTCATTTTCCTCTTCTAAATGGTACGCTTCACTCCTGCCTCGCACTGGGTCACTTACTGATCTGAGAATGACAGGAGAGAGAGAGAGAGAGAGGGCAAAAAGGTGAGGTTAAGCCTGTAGCATAAGCTTCAAGAGATACAGTGGTCAGTGAGAACAGCCAGTCAAATCCTTTTAACATAATCTATCCTTTGTCATTTCAATTAGTCTAAGCAAGGTGAGCCAGGATAAAAATCACCATTTACCATTTTGTGGAAGAATTCTGAGTCCCTAGACATGGCGCACACGTGGACAATTGACAGACGCAGTAAAAAGATTAATACAAAGCCCCGGACCAGCATTCAGCAATGCAAAGCAAAGCATCTCAGCAAGCTATTCAACCAGGAGAAATGTAACAGAGCTGTGTGAAGAGCATGTAACGTTTTACAGGTCCATGGTGAGGACCAGCAGTCCAACACACAGCTTTAAACTCAGCCATCAGGACAAGCAAAGGCAAGAAACGTGCCATAATAATAATACAAAAAAAACTGATCCACGGATGGCACACGGATAGTGTGTGTGTGTGTGTGTGTGTGTGTGTGTGGTTGTGTGTCAGTGTGCTTGCGCGAGCGCTCTCTCCCTCTATCCTGGCGCGTGTCCTTGCCAACCCATGAAGCTGTTACTAAGCAACAGGGTTCTGCAGCAGCCCATGCTAAAGATCACCATTTCGGCGCTGGTGCAGAGAGAAAGCTATTTACAAATCGAGACTGACAGATCCCAAAGCAAATTCAGCCGGCTTCACAGCTCCAGTGTGCTGAAATGTGCCTAATTCAACCGTGGTCTTAAGCCACATGTAGCCGCCGTCGGGAAATTCTCCAGCATACGGCGCTGTGATGGGCAAAGCCTGGTACTTGCTCATTTTAAAAGCGATCCACTGCTGCTACAAGAACATGTGTGAGAAATGTCCCATTTTGCAAATAACAGTATCCTGGAGACCATTAAACCCCCCCCCCCCTACCCCAGGGACAAAATGAGCCTTGATCTGTTCTGATTATACGGCAAAGCACTTAACTGATTTCATAACATACCCTTAGATAAAGGAAAAAGTGAGGCCCAAAAGGTTTAACATAAAAAATATCCACTCGAACGAACTGGTAAAGACCAATGAATGGAGAGTCAGAAAAGGAAAAAGTGCACAACACTGACAGGACGAGAAAGCTCTTCACCGCTCTGGCCTCAGTCCTCCTTCCCTTCTCTCCAAAGTCACACCAGTAATCCAGGGACACTTAATTCAGCTCGTCCACGCAAATCCGGTTAACACAGAATCTGCTGATGATCCTAAACGGAGTGACTCTTCTGCTGACCCAAATCCAAGTGCAAACACGCTTAATGCCTACAATTTTACTTGCACAGTGGTAGCAGAATAGACAAAGACGACAAAATACATGAAAACTACCTCATTGAAGGTATGTTAGAGTGGAGCTTAAGATATCATTTAGGTGGCTTGGTAATTAAAACATAAAAAAACAGCTTTAAAAAAAGGAATAAAAAATCTAGACTAGGTGGAAATCAAAAGATACTGGCAGCATGTGCTAAACTATTCTCTGGCAGAGGTTTTGGTTACACACAACACTCCAGCTAATAAATTTCCCTTACTAGAAATACAAAAATACAATAAATAAAACCTTGCATAACCAAACCTTACCTCGCCCCCTTTACGCTTAGCCACAGATCCTGTATGTCTGGTGGCCAACGACCTTCTGAATGGACGCTGTAGCCAATAAACACCTAACCTCATTAAGCAACCAATCCTGTACGCTGATTGGCCAGAGAGACTAACCGCATTCTCGTTTAGCCAATGCAACTTAAACCTGATATAATCCAGGTGATAAAAATGTGTCATGCCTACATCACTAATATACTTTGCCCATCAGAAGCGCAATATGGTTTAGCAGTAGTTAGCCTCTTCCTGTGTAGGTCTCCATGACCTGAATATGGCCTTCCTCTGCCTCAAAAAAACAAACAAACAAAACAAAAATAACGATGGTGCTCTGTCAATTTGTGCTGATACCTTGTCAAATAATGCAACAGTAGCGCGAACTGACAGCGGAATCTATCGATTCATGCTACCCGATTGAAAAATGGTAAAGGGATAAACGATCTATAACAATAGGTGGAGAATATTTTAGATTATAACATTAGAGAAATCAGGGTAGCATACTCTGATAGACAAATACGCCCATCAAATAAAGCTCTCAGTAGATAATCAACAAAATGAATGAAACACTCCTCAAGCTTCTCGGTCTTTCCATGCCATTATGTAGCAAAAAATTACGGGTAGCATGGATTTGCATCGAATTCTAGATTGTTGAAGGGTTAAAATGGACATTTCACTAGATATTTCTCCTGTTCATTTTTTTGTCACGCATTGCAGCAGTCTAGAAAGAGTGAAGGACTAAAAATGGAACGTCGACAACTGTTAGGCAGCCTCATGATGAACCAGCCTGGCTGAAACTGCTTTGTTTGTACAGGAATAAAGAGAAATGAGAGTGAGAAGAGGAAAAACGACAGCAGTAAGGAAAGAGCCGAGACTAGAGAAAGAGAGAAGAAGAGAAAAGCGAGGGGGGGGGAGGAGGTGGGCCGCAGCTAGCTCTTATGCTCTGCCTCCCTCCTCTCTCTCCCCTTCCTCTTTTTCTCTGCACTATTTTTAGTCAGGTGGTGGATGGGCTCGGCTGAGAGGGTGAAAGCGGTCCTCACATTTTCCAGCAAGGCCTATCGGCTCAGTCATCTCGGCACAATGATGCCCCTCCAACACACACAAAACATAAAACGTCCAGGCCTGAGCCAAACTCATTTATTTCTCCGAAAAGCTCTGATTATATTAGAGACTGCTGGAGATTTATTTTTTTAAGTTCTGTCGTAGGCAGGAAGGAAAGAAACGGGTTTATAAAAGACTTCCTTCTGGTCATAAGAGAGGTGGGCGATGCCTTAACAGAGCTGGCTGACTGGAAACAAATAAATATGTATACACATCATCTCCTCACTATTGATACCAAGATGACGCTTCTGCTAAATGTTACATAAAATCACAGTTATAGTATTACATACTACAAGTACATTTCTAGTACTAGTCAAACGAGGCAAGGTGGGGGGGGGCACAGAAGCGGAAAACAACCTGCTCAGCTACAGGTTAATGACATGGACTTTTCCATTAGTATGAATGAACAATGTACCACCCTGAGCCACATTTCCAGCCAAACACACTGTATAAAATCTACTTCAGATCAGGACTTTGTGTACAGTGGGTCATATCTGTAAGAAATTTTCTACTGTTTTTCTAATGAACACATGTTCAAGCATGACATTCGTTTAATAGTGTCATGTTACATGATCAGAAAGTCCCTCCATTACACCAAGTATTTTAAAAGGCCAAGTTGCTTACTCCAATGCGTCTCATCCCTCCTGTGTCCACCTGTAATGACCCAAAACTTTTACAATCCCGTCACACCGTTCCCTCTGCTCGCCCGCCCAGCATGTCTGTACCTCAATCAAATCTGAAGGAGCTAAACTTATTTTAAAAAATGTCTTTCAAAAGAAGAAGAAAAAAAAATGAATTCATGTGTTTTTTAAATTAATTTTAATGACAAAACCATCAGATTTTAAGACTAAGCGCTGCTTCAACAACTTCGCATGTTTTGCAAAAACAGATTTGTGCATCTTTTGTCCGTCTTTGGGCGGATGTTCGGTTTGTTAGCAATGCAAGATAAATGGCTTAAAAGCTCTGCTGCACTGGATTTCTCACGGGAGAACAGATATCCTCAAAAGCGTTTGCATGTCCAATAAATCAATTTCAGAACATTAAATGTGGTTGTCCTCTAGAACTGTACCTACAAATATTAAAAATTCTAAGAAACTGTAGTGTTTTCACATATCCTTAAAAATAAATAAAAAATCATAGTGGGTAGTGTGCTATTTTAACACATCATTCACCTCTAACCGACAGATTAGCTTAATGTGACACTATACACAAGAGGATGAGACGGAGCACAGATTTTCTAATGAGGACTATGCTGAAGGAGACTGGGGTGTGGTCACCTTCAGAGACGCACACATTCACAGAGCTGCTTAAGGTGATGAAGTACTTTTTCTTACCCAACATTAGTCTTACATCATGCCTCAAAATAAGCGTGTTGGTGATTTTAAAAATATTTTTAATCAGTGATTGCGTCATTTAATCTAAACATTGCGTCATTTAAAACTAAACACAGACATATTACTATACTCGTACGCTTCTGAAATCAGAAGTCCAAATGAAAGGAGAAGCTAAACCATTCATGAAGACTCGGTGACCAGTTCAAAGTTTACAGCATAGCATTTCTCACACCGAGACATCTATTAAAACATGCTGCCCCGATTCTGCTTCTGTGGCTTAATAATTTAAGATGCCCCCCCCCCCCCCCTCTAACCTACAGGCTCATGGGTGGCTCCAAGTGATTAACTCCTTATCATCCAAAACGACCTGATCACAAGCTGCAAAGACAAGCCTCTTTTATCTCTTTTTTTTTTGTGTGGCAAATTCATACAAGTGAGCGACCAGTCTTTCAGTCTAGTTTTTAGTCTTCCTGTAGACATGATAAAGTCCAGACATGTCCAAAAATCTCCAAAGCAAAAGAGCAAGGATGAAATCCTGAAGGGTGGATAAAAATTCAACTGTGATCAACAGTAGGAAGTCTGCTTAAATGCATCATGCAGGGCGTTTACAGTGATGTGAGGGCTGTGAGGGCTTTTGTGTTGCAACTGCAGAGCAGGAAGTAGAAATGCTGCACCCTGCTAAAAGCCTTGTCCATTAATAGTGGGGAAAATCTAAACCATGGTGTTCGCTCTTCCTGAGGCAAAGTTACTGTTTTTGGAAGATGACCAAAAGGAACAAAAAGGGGGCGTTGGGGGGGAATGACATGACAGCAAGCCACTTTCACGTCACAAAAACAGTCAGTTAAGTACTGTACAATTTTTTTTCTCTTTTAAAAATCACATAAAAGTAGCTTCCTCTGAAACTGTGTTTGCTTTTAGTTTAAAACTCTCTACATTTTGAATTTGGTGCTCCTTGTACTTTTACACTTCAACCTAGTGACGTCACACCACCACAAAGTCAGCTGAACGTGTGCGTGTTACAAACAGGAAGTGGAGGGTGGAGTGAGCCACAGGACTACAGTACACATACGACTCATGTTTATGTTCTGAACCAAAACAGAAACGTTATACACCCCATACAGGGTGGGGGAGGGGGGTGTTAAGCTTTTCCAACTCCTAAGTTTGTTATGAAATGAGAAGACATCCATTTTGCTTGGGATGAAACTTTATATCAGAGATGGACAGTGTTTTGAGCTCAGATGCCAGAAAAGAAAAAAAAAACTCTTCAGTCCTGCTTGTGCTCTGTTCTTTGTAACACCAGAATAGCCTTTGGCTGGGAAATGGTGCTCTTAAAGTCTGACTGTTTGAGAGCCGGGAAACGGCACCACACCTTTCAGAGCTGAAAGCAACTCCTTACAAACATCACGATTCTTTTAACATTCTCACTTTCTTTTAACATTATTCAGGATTGTTCTGAATGGGTGGACAATACTGCAATGGCTAATCCACATAACCCCCAAAGCGCAACGTTCTTCGCTGCTCTTTGCTGGATATAGCCCAAGGTAATAACGCACTTAGGAAGGATTTAGTGTGTCTGTTGAATAAGTGTGTGCAGTGAACATTCCGGTTGCACAAGATGCTCTAAATGGCTGCAGTGAGCATGTGCGTTTAGCCAGACCATGCGCTCAAGACAGGCCATACAATATTTAACAGCACTCTGCCAGCTGAATCCCCCCCCCCCCATTTCCCTCCAACCATCCTTGATTTAAAAATGGGTTCGGACTATGCAGGACTCATTCTTAGACTCCCTTCATAACTCTCGCTCTCTCTATGACGTAGGAGGCAGACAGCAGGACCAGCTCAGTGTGGCCTGTTTCTCCGGGGCTTAAAGGAGCTCATGCATGTAAATATAATTGAAAGACAAGGGGTCAGAAAGAGTGCTGGGACCACGAGTCTGGAGATGGCTGATGGAGGATGCGCTGGTTGCTAGAGGCCACTGCTTAAAAAGCCTTGCTGATCTTTTCCCTCATCGCTCCTCTCTTTTCAGTGCTTTTTCTCTTACGCTAAGCATATCCAGATCATGTGATCAAAATATTTTATAGCAGCTGTATTTCTTGTGCATTAACCTTTTATAAAAACCAGTGGGAAAGCAAATTCCCACCCACTGGCTGAATCATCGACAACACGAAAAGCACCCTGTTTTGTATACTGCC
This sequence comes from Clarias macrocephalus, assembly GCA_011419295.1. NCBI lineage: Eukaryota > Metazoa > Chordata > Actinopteri > Siluriformes > Clariidae > Clarias > Clarias macrocephalus. The sequence continues at coordinate 50,342 of JAAGKR010002817.1, forward strand.
ATCTACTGAAAATCTGTCATCATATAACCAACTCAAACAGCATCGTTCTTAAGCTTAGCCCCGGCCATACACACTCACTGAGGTCAAGATACGGAAAACAAATGATTTGTGGTTCCGACTGCAGTCCCTTGGACGCTTTATGACCCTTTCCTAGCATAGCCTGATTCCTCTCCAAGTCTCAACATCACCATGCCATCTTCAACACAGCAGTCACTCCAGAGAAACCTTTTCTATGCATCACCATTTTATGTAG
>JAAGKR010002817.1:50614-85583 GCA_011419295.1 Clarias macrocephalus
TTCTGACCATGTCCATCCCTTTATGACCACCATGTACCCATCCTCTGATGGCTACTTCCAGCAGGATAATGCACCATGTCACAAAGCTCGAATCATTTCAAATTGGTTTCTTGAACATGACAATGAGTTCACTGTACTAAAATGGCCCCCACAGTCACCAGATCTCAACCCAATAGAGCATCTTTGGGATGTGGTGGTACGGGAGCTTCGTGCCCAGGATGTGCGTCCCACAAATCTCCATCAACTGCAAGGTGCTATCCTGTCAATATGGGCCAACGTTTCTAAAGAATGCTTTCAGCACCTTGTTGAATCAATGCCACGTAGAATTAAGGCAGTTCTGAAGGCGAAAGGGGGTCAAACACCGTATTAATATGGTGTTCCTAATAATCCTTTAGGTGAGTGTATATATATTACTTATTATTCATTTGTTTCTTTCCAAAATCTGAATAAATGTTTGCAAATAGTAACTGTTACAATGTCTAAAAAAATTATAAAAGCGAATTATTCTTTCTTAATCATTGACCTTGGTAAGAATATACAACACTGCTTGCAAGAACAAATAAGTAAAATCACAAAAAGAGATACATTGTAAGAACATGTTAGTTCCTTATCTGTAGTTACATAAATTCATAAGGCACAGCGGAAAGTCTGACATAAGCCTCTAAGCTAAAGGTCAAAAACATCCAATTGCAGTAGCACATGTCTTTTTGACCAGCAGACAATGTAAACTAATCTGATTAACTTTGCTCTCTTTTCAGCTACACAACATCATATCACAACAGGCATACACAACCTCCGTATAGGTAACCTTTATATAAAAAAAAAAGAAAGAAAGAAAGAAAGAAAGAACCTTGATAAATACTAAATAATATGAATGGCATTTTTGTTCACAGGTATTGATGTGGCACTGCTGAAAATGATGGTCAAATCTGGCATTTAGAAGTTATGAAGCAATTCTACTAACCTGGAGATCTGTGGGAAGAATATTAACTGGTAAGATTAGATCAAATTCTTTTTTTTACTGTTCAGAGCGGTTTTTGCACTGGGAATGAATGATTTCTTGTAAATGTTTTTCCAGGCCAGTGGGACTTTGTAGCGCCTGCTTGATGACAATAGCATGAATGAACTACAGCAGAATGCCTACAGTATTACTGCCGCGTTCAACGCCGCGGAAAAATGTCAGGGCCAAAATAAATCCATCATCATTCTTGAAATTCTTGAAGGTGGAAAACAGCTGCGTAGTTTTGAATTTTATGTAGAGGTTAATTCATAAAAAAAAGTCATAACAAAATATTGTGTCAAAGAAATACTGCAGTGATGGTAATTTCCACATCTAAGTATTTTATAAAACAAACATGAAAAATTAGAACCAGAGTTATTGACATTTACTGTACAATAATGAGTTAAAAAAAAAAAAACATTGGTTAAATTTTGTTTAGACAGACGATCAAGTTTACGAGCTGACAATTTTATTTGTACAAAAAATCAACTGGTATATAGTCTGTTTGTATCAATGTATTGTTATTATTTAAAAAATATGTTACATTTAAAAATACATCAAATTTTAAATATAGAAATATTGAAAAAAATAACTTTCAGAATAGAAAATTTAAATAATTTTAAAAAATTGATTCTCTTACATTTATGTAAATGTGTCATAAGATTTTTTTCAGGAATTTTGTTGTACTAAATAATATTTATGCAGAATAATCCGAACCTCTTAATTCACTATTTGTTCTCGGTTGTTGTTGTTGTTGTTGTTGTTGTTTTAGTGTTACTGTGAGTGCTTTACAATGGCAGACAACATTCAAATGCAAGGTTTCCCAAGGTGTGAACATGTCTCAGCTGTTTGAACCCATACATTCAGATTACTCACACAAAAATAGCAAGGACAGGGAGAAAAACAAAAATTCACTCTTCCCCACTTTAAGATAACTCAAGTCAGCTCCTGGGATGAGGATTACTTTCAACCCCCTTAGATCTGAGGCCTTTCTAAAGGTCAGCTATGCTTCAGGCCTCTTTTTAAATTTGCGTAAATTTCAAATCTTCTGGATTCACTTGTGTGAGTGTCTGTTTTCTGGCTACGCCAGTGTTACACATGACAAAATTTATAAGATATAAGATTATATGAAATGCCTACATTTATTTTAAATTCTACATTTGTACTGTAATTTTAGTACTGTCATTATGAATTCGTTAATGTTTCACTTGAATTTATCTGCTACCACGTGAGCCTCGGCTCATTAATCCTTGAGAGAATTAAGTCATTCTCAACTACAGACAACTATAGTCTATAATTGTAGCGCCAGTTAGTGGTAAACCCAACAAATGCACACATGGTGGTAAAACTATTTTTCTGGTTGACTACCATCTGTATGCAAGGGATGAGAAGTTTTCTCAGTGACCAGGGTTGCTTTCCTCATCACTGAGTGGCTGTATAGTTTAGACAGAGAAATCTGGGGTGATCCAGTTATTTTACTACCCTGAATGATTATACGAGTGTACCGGGTTTGACCCTTTTTGCACAGGCGACACCATAAAGCACGGACACGAGGCAAGGTCTTATGGAAAAAAAGGCAATTTTATTTAGGAAGAAAGAGAAGGAAAGGGTTAAAGGAGAGATAAAGGGAAAAGGGGAAGGAAAGATGTGCATGTGCAGGTCTAGTGGGCAGTGCTCCACTGGCATGCTGGCACAGGCTGGTGAGCAATGGAGGCGGGCAGAGCGGCAGCCCGGGTTCATGTGGGCTCCTGCACAGTGGACTCGCTCTGACTCTCCTCTCCAGGGATGGCCAGACCGGCTCCTCCCAACTCTTCTGTGGGCCCGACCTCAGACGGGAGTTCACTGTGACGTCAGACGGCTGGGCGGCTTTCCCCGGCTGGGAACAGGGGCCATGATGTGTACCTCCTAGCGGCCTTTTCCTCCTCGGTGGCAGGGTCACAAAATCCTGCTCCATTCAAGAGTTAAAGAGCCGTGGAAGCCGGGAGCCGGCAGTACTCACGGTTGGACCACAAACAAGGATACGAGGCGGGGTCTCATGGGAAAAAGGATATTTTATTACGAATAAATGGGGAAGGAAAAGGGTTAAAGGAGGGAGGAAGGAATAAAGGGGAGGAAAGATGTGAAGGTGTGCACATGCAGGTCTGTGGGCAGTTCCCCCGCTAGCATGTGGGCACAGGCTGGTAACCGGTAACCGGGCACACATGACTCCCGTCATGGCCATCACAGGCACACACCATGACACCCACCTGAGTGGAGCACTCTTTAAGCACTCTTATGCTCCGTTCCGTCTTTCAGGTCCAGCAGCTTTGTTGGATTTAACATGTTGCTTACTAATAGTAAGCACTTGGAGGGAGGATCTGGTGGATACAGAGGCCCAGGTGTGTGGTGTACTATGGCTATTGATCCTGGTAAATTCACTGTTTAGCTGTTTTGTGAAGGATCCGGGTAGTATTACAGGTTTGGGGGTTCAGTTTATCATGATGTTTAATCCCTAACACATGTTTCCAGATATTAATTTCTATTCCACCCTGTTCCTGAAATTAGTCTTAGCCAGCTTCTTCCTAAACTCTTTCTTTAGCTCCCTCACCCTTTGTTTGTCCCCTTGAATTTTTCTTTTGCACAAGACAGACGATCATGTCCTTGGTTATCCACTTTTTATTATTTGAATGTATAGTTATGGTTAGTGGAAGTGACAGTGCCCTGACAGAATGAAATGTATCTCTGTCAGTTTTTTAAAATCATCAACACGTCATTAAAAAACAAATCCCCACCAAACTTTTGCAGTCAAATATGCATTTATGGTTTACTATAACACTAGGTACAGACATTATTAACAGAATATACTACACACATCTTTTTTCCTAATAAAACCTACACAGGATAAATCGGAAATATTTTGAATTTCAGTGAATGATCTCACTGATTTTATCTTGCGTGTTGTTAAATGTAAATTGTATATTTTCTAGTTTCTATATAAATTCTGTCACTGTATACATGACCACTGGACTCTCTTAAAAATTGTTGGCACAGAAAACAATCAACAGACTAATCAATTAATGGAAACAAAATTATAGATTAGTTAAAATAATATTGGTTGCCAACTTAATTTCTGTACTGTCTTTGAACTTTGCATTTAGTACATGCTTATACAGAACAGGCAGCAAGACAGTTACAGTCATGTTCAAAAGTTAGTACCCCTCTTTTATTTATGTGTTTTTGTGTAAAAAAAATAAAATAAAAAAAAACCCGTCTGATCATTTGATAATAGCGGGTCTCAGTATTAGGCAAATGCAACCTCAGACAAATAACTTTTTTTTTCACCATGCCATTATTTATTTATTGCCCTAATGCTTCCAAAGGATTTAAGAAGGTAAGTTGCAGCCAGGTGCTGCTAATCATCGGCCCTTGAATAATCAGCAGGTGTTCAGACCTTTCAGCAGAGGTTTTAGCAATTTGAGGGTCTAGAGCATTCAATGGTGTGTTAACACAGTGCCAAGAGGGAAAGACATAAGCATTTGGTGTTAAAGAAGCAATTCTTGCTGCACATCAATCAGGAAACGGTTATATAACCAACACAATCACCCCAAGGGCAGACCACACAATGCTCAGAGAAATACAAAAAAAAAAAAAAAAAGCTACATCACAGACCATACAGTCACTGGGCGTGTTAAATGTTAACGTCCATGACAGCACGTCTCAAATGCGCATGTGTTTGTCGACAGTGCATACCTCTAGCCACATGTGTTCCCAGTAGTGAAAAGGAAGTTTTGTTGTACAGTTGTTGTTAGAAATGGGTCTTTAGATGAAGGAAAAAATATTCATAATTGAATGTTATTTTACTCATATGGAAGTGTTTGTGAATTGGGTCCAAGTACGAAAAAGATGGCAGAACAATTCCTTCCCATATCCATCCCATTCCCCAAATCTTACACCACCTGATGCCTACTTGAGGGGGATGTTAAGGAAAGTGTGTTCAACTGTAAAGATCCGCCAAGAACTGTGCCTGCATTACACAAGCAAATCATTACCTTTTGCAAGAGTCTGCAGCTTTGTTCCAGCATACGTTTGAGAATCTGCCTGAATGATATGAACACTTTCAGGAGAAATAAACTCATTGTTCATCTTTTCATTTCAGTTCTGTACTGTATATTTTGGCGCATACTGTAGAACAAAACTGAACAAGTACGGTTTGTTTTGGAAGAGTTGCCAGGAGAAAGCATCTTCTGTGTAAAAAGAACATGGACGCACGACTGAGGTTCACAAAATTGCATCTGAACAAAGCACAGGGCTTCTGTTCCAATGGACAGATGAGACCAAAGTGGAGTTATTTGGCCTTAATGTCCAGTGCCACGTTGGCAAAACCAAAAAGAATTTCATCAGAAACATCTAATACCCAGTCGAGGGGTCATGATTAGGGCTTGTTTTGCAGCCACTGGACCTAGGCACATTGTAGTCATTGAGTCAAGCATGAACTTCTATGTATACCAGAATGAATTCCCCAAAACCTCAATGAACTGAGAATCTGCCTTATTGATATGAACAGTGTCTACAGTGAGGCAGACACACACACACACACACACACACACACACACACACAGACACACACACACACACACACACACACACACACTGGTGTAAAGAAGAATGAGCCACAATTCCACCATGGCAATGTGAGAGATGGATAAAGTGATACAGGAAATGGTGTCTCTCCAAGCTTTAAATGATGGGAGTACATAGTATTGCCCATGTTTGTTTTCTTTTTGGGTTCATTTTTGTTAAATAAATATTGCCTCTGTGAAAAAGTTACACATTGTTATCCGTCTGAGGATGTATTTGCCTATTAATAAGACCTCCTAAGATCAGTACTCATAGAAAAGCTCATTGAATTAACTCTAGAGTATGGCTGTAGTAACAGATGAACAGAAACTGCAGTAGCACCTTCAATCATAAAGATAGCAGTTCCCCGGCTACACAAGTCCAAATCCATCTAAATCTACTTTCTTCTAAATGCAAAATATTTTGCTTACTTAGCTTAAGTACATTCACACCATAGGTACCTTGTGTTGTTTGGAGTTGTGGATTCAGAAAAAAAAAAAAGTAGATTTAGATGGATCTGGACATGTGAGGCCAGGGAACGTCTAACTGTATAAGTCCAGTTATAAGCATGGGTGGGTAACAAAATTGTTGTAACCAATATTGGTAAACTCTCAATTTTGTAGGCACAATGATTTGCCTCTTGCCCTCAGCCCTCACAAGACACTTGTATTCTGTTTAAGTGTTGTCTGTTTAAGTGATAAGTGAGGTTAAATAAACAATGCATCACCATCATGTCTACGAGCCCGAAATTATCTGGCTGTGGATATAAAAAAGAAAAGACAACTGAAGGAGGATATAGAATACATTAAACACTTTAATAGCAGCTATAGCAGCTACTGTACTGAGAGCTGTGTGTGTGTGTGTGTGTGTGTGTGTGTGTGTGTGTGTGTGTGTGTGTGTGTGTGTGTGTGTGTGTGTGTGTGAGACAAGCATGCCCTTAAATTTGTCCATTATTTTAGTGAACATTTCTTAACATTTCTCACTTTACAAAGAAATGCTGGAAGTTTATTTTGATTCCCTTGCCAGTGAAAACCAGCCAATTAGATTTGGCCTTCTTCCAGTTTCTGATTGGTCTGGTTTTGTAGCGCATTGTCAGGCTGTGTGAGCTCATCTAAGAGGAGGAGAGAAGAGGAGAAGCATGAAACAAAATTTTTAAAAAAGAAATTAAAAAATATATTCTATTCAATAAAGAGGCACTAATATGATTTGATTTGTTGATCAGCATTCATAATTTGTGGGGCTGTAGGACAAGAGCTTTTACATTGCCCATTGACTGGATGGTTGACTGGATGGACACAGGATGGTTTCTCACAATACAGTATTAAAGCATCTCAGATGACCATGAAAACACAATTGTGAAATGTGCACAAAATTTACTTGTAGCCTATACAGGTATGTTTCTACAGTTAAATGTGCAATGCATAAGAGCTAGATTGTATTAACCAGAAGTAACAGAAAGCTGTAATTAATACAGATAAAAAATAAAAAGCTGTTACCAGGTACAATAAAACAAAATGCATTATGTTTTTTTTTTTTTTCAAAACGTGGATAGACCCCCGTCCCCAGGTATTTAAAACTGTTGATGAGATTCATTTATGAATCATTGATGTTGATGGGCGAGACAGCATATCTTCTATCCCTGAAGTCTGCTGATTATTCAAGGGCCGATGATTAGCAGCACCTGGCTGCAACTTACCTTCTTAAATGTGAATTTTTTGGTCTTGGTGCCATTCAAGGTGAGGTTTGCACATCAAACAAAAGATTGCTTATCTCCATCCTGTAGGTAGTCTTGTTATTGTGTACGAGTCTGCTCACTGTGGTCTTGTCTGTGGATTTTATAATGTAGCTGCAGCTTTTGGTACAACATGCAGGCTGTATAACAGAGAGCTAAGACAGTGCCTCTATGGAGTGTCATGCTAAGAGTTAGCTATGATGAATTTTAGTTTCCAGTTGTCACTGTCTATTGCCTGTTGGTCGAAAGGTTGTCTACCCAGTCCCAGATGAAATTGCACAGGTCTAAACTAACCTGTATCAAGCATCCTAATCTGTTAAGAGGATACAACAGTGACGAAACTCATCTATAGCTGATGAATAACATCCTGACATATTTGTGTTTTTCCTTTCAAGATAATTCAGGGTATTGCGAAGAGCAATACAGATGGTGTTATCAACTGAGTGGTTACATTGTTAGCCATGCTCTAGTGAATATGTAGTGTCTGCAATAATGCTGTTTACGAAAAGCATAACTATTTTTTCAGACAGTTTATAAAACAGATTTTAGTGTAATGGTACAATAATCTGTGAGTCAAGTAACAGATGATGTCTTTGGAATAGAAGCAAAATTAATTTTCTTTAAGCACAAGTTATTAGTTGTTGGATGAAGATGTGTACAAAGACCAGGGACAACTGATTCAATTAATTAATTAATTAATTAATTAATTAAAGGAGAATCAGTTCTGCTTTTTGTTTCACTGCTTCATGGTACTGAAAACCTGAAAATCAGAATATCAAAAGGTCACCTAACATATTTAATAAAACTATTTATCTTGAAGATCAGCATGACTGTATGAAGACCCATTTGATTTTGAGCATGTTTTCCTTTTTTTAAAGAGGAATAAAAGGAATCAAATTTTGATTGTTTTAAAGACAATCAAAAATGTCCTATTCATAGTTTTACAACTAAATGGTTCCATCTAGTAGAAAAATCTTTTTTACAGTGTCTCCCTAAATAATCCTTAAATGTTGTATGTAGAATTTGCTGTCAGATAATTTCCTTGCACATACTTAGTTTAAAGATATAAGCATCTTTAAAGGGTGCGCTATGTGCTTATGTGAGCTTATAACACCAATGAATCCCACAATTTCAAAGACTGTACACTTAGCAATAAAAAAAACAAAACATACACATACTAAGTTCCAGAATTTATACAGCAAAGAATACAGGATTTAAGTAATACTGGCGGAATGCACGGGTGACCATAACTAACTATATTAAGTGTTTCAACTGTAGCAGTGAAAACCAAAGTTACTAAAAACTTGCTATGCATGAGAGCAATTGCTTTATGCAATAGAAGACAAGAAAAAAAAGTATGTGAAGGATACGAGTCTCTGATGTCATTACAAGCAGCATCTGCCTCTATTCAGGGTAGAAGTCATGAGTAAGTGAATCTACTAAATTAGGCATTTCTACAACTAACCTTGCTCAAGCAGTGGTGGAGATTAAGCTTACATTTAATGTGCGAGAGCTAAACTAGCGTGTTAAAAAAGTGTCAATTAAAAAACTAGATTTTTCTTTTCATAGCAATGGTAAACAGCTAAATGAATAAATAAATTAATTAATTAATTAATAAACATCTGCATTGCTGTCTTTTAATGTACTAAGAATGCTACATTATTGTGTCAATATGCCTGCCCTTACTGTTAAATAAAACCTGTGGATTATGAGCCACATTAAGGAACTATTAACTTGTTCTTCCTTTTTATAATGAAAAGATTATTCACTCCTTGCATTACCTCTCTCTGGGATCTTCAGTGCAAACATGATGTGATGCATTGAAAGGCTCATAAAAAAGAGGGAACCCCCAAATAGAGGCTTGCTTGTGAGTGCATGTGTGCTGGTAAAGAGAACCCTTAAGATGGTTTATATAAATAACCTACAACCCAGTTCATTGTTTCCTAAACCAGATATAAGAGGACTGCAATTTATCACTGTCAACCATTAGAAAAATGGGGAATACATGGATGATGGAAGAAAAAAAAAGAAAACTGTAATACTTAGGCACTAAAAACAACAGACCACATTCTTACTTGGTCCATCAACATTTTTTCAATGTAAACATAGTCTGAAACAATTTGTAGCAAAATTATTGGTTATTGGTATTTATCTATTGGAACGCATACTTTAATAGTTTTAATAGTTGGGGTAATAGAAATTGATTTGTCACTGTGTTTGTCTTGTTTGATGGTACAAACTGGAGGCAGGGGGAGTTATTGCTTGGGCCTGGTTCCCGATCAAGTGCCTACTTTACCTGTGTTTCGATATCCAGGAGTGTGGTTGCCACAAGACAATTAGGAGGCAGGATGGTTTTGATTGGACCATTGTGCGAATTGAGTCTCCTGGCTAACCTGAGGTATTCCAGATTCTTATGGTCAGTCCAGACCAAAACAGAGAAGGGGTGCCTTCCAACCAGTGTCTTCATTCCTCCAATGCAAGCTTCATTGCTAACAACTTCCAATCCCTAATGTCATAATTTCTTTCTGCAGAGGGGAGGTGTCGTGAAGGAGCAGAGGTGTAATTTGTTATCTTTGAGTGATCTTTGTGGCAACACAGCTCCGACCCCTGACTCAAAGGCGTCCACCTCCACCACAAACTAAGAGAAGGCTCTGGAATGGTTAGAATGGGACAAAAGTGACCCTGAGCATGAAATTGGAGAATGCATCTTCAGCCTGTTTGCTTCTGAGGAAAGGGACTTTAGTGGAGGTAAGTGCTGTGAGAGGATCTGCAACTGAACTGTAGTTCCTATTAAAGCATTGATAAAAGTTGGAAACCCACAGGACTCGTTGAAGGTTGGGGTGGGGCAGTCAGTGTTAACTCCATTTAACAACCTGGAAGGGGCACTAAAGAAGCCAAGAAATTATAATGACTGTTGATGGAATTAGCATTTTGTAAGACCTGTCGAACGTGCAGCTTATGTTTCTCCAGAGAATGAAAAAATATCTAAATGTTATCTAGGTATATGAAGCCTAAAATATTTATGAAATTTCTCAGAACATTGTTAACCAAGTCCTGAAAAACAGCAGGGGCATTAATCAGCCCAAAGGGAACCACTCAGTACTCGCGGGTGCAGTTTGCTAAAAACACATGCTCCTTGTAAGAGCTCAAATGCTCAAAGAGGAAGGATATAACAATTCTTAATTGTGATGTCATTTAGACCACTGTAGTCAATATAGGGGTGTAGGGACTTGTACTCCCCCCGTGGATGGGCATTGAATCATGCGCTGGGTTGGCATGGACAGAATTCCACACTAACCCAGAGCATGAATCAATGCCCATCCGCTGGGTTGGCGTGGACAGATTCCACTTCAGCTCTCCTCATGGATAATTGCTCACCACTCTGAAGTCATCACTACCCTGTAAAAGGAGGCATCTCACATCTCCACTCTCAAAACAGTGTAGAGCAGCACAAGTGCTTTGAATAGGGAAGTTCCACAACCCCCTGGCAATTGCTGACCCCCGGAATGCGTTTCCTCTGGGCCCCAGAACAGAGAACACACAAAGCTTTAGGGACACTTACTATGTTAATCAGTTAAAGTATGCCACTAAGGTGGATATAAAATCACATATGTGTGTGCATGTAGAATGTATGGTGTCTTTGTGTTGTGTTTAACATGTTTATCATAAACTTACAGAGTGTAATCAACCTGTACAGCCTTTGCTATAGGTATGAATGGATATGCAAGACATGGGATGTTTGGTATCAAATGAAAGCTCTGTGTATTCAATGAACGTTGATATGCATGAAATTTTAGTTATATGAACCAGACTCATGTTAATACACTTTACCTAAATTACTAAAACTCCACTGAGATGGCCTTGCACGTGACAGACCAAACCGCAGGTTAATGTATGCACAAAAAAGTCAAGGGCTTTCCCAAAAGACGTCACCTCAACCCAGTGCACCGACCAATCAGCAATGCCGTGATTCCCTTCGCCGAAGGCAAACCAATGAGAACAACTGTCACGTAATGCAAGTAAAACAAACAAAGCTTCATACCTTGCTGAAAGTGGTGCACGATTCATAACTAAACTGTAAGATTAAACCCAAGGCTCTACTCTTGTGACTTTCTCAGGACCAGTAAACATTACTAGAAGAACTCCATTAACTTTCACCCTCTGAACTGTGTGTATGCGTGTGTGTTTAAGTAGCGTAGTTTCATGTATTGTAGATTAGTTCAATAAATTCTTGTTTCTTTATAAAGAACTGTTGTCTTGGTCATGTATTTTAAAGTTTAAACATTTGCCCAGATCTTACGCTACCTTGCTCATAAATTGATAAATACCTGATAGATAATAACAGAATTGGTAAGATACACTAAATCGTGCTAAACGCTGGACGGATAGATGATTAAGTGTAGGAATTTATAACTGTATAAATTTTGTTCAGTTTAATCAAATTAACCCGAATTGTCAAAGATTCGATTCACCTCTGACCCAGAGTTGAAACCCTACATATATTGGTGGAAAATGCATCAGGTATTATGTCCACATTAAAATCCTACACCAGCCCAGCCCATTGATCAACCTCGACCACCCACAGCTACTGCCAAAGGTCTGACGGCTACACTGCCTCCACCAGCACAGCCGACCCTCATTTCACTACCCCTTTTCACTAAGCTTTTCTCCACAACACCTTACTTTTCCCCGCACAACTCTTAAATAAAATACCTCTGACCTCTTTATTCTGACCTACCCTGCGATAAAGGTTTACAGCTGGCATAAATGCTCATTGTTTTCTGCTTTACAGTGTCACGAATGGGTGGTATTACTGGCTGTTGTTGTTGCCATGGGCATAAGAATGGCAGGCATAGGCGCAAAGGGTGCCTATTAAACAAAAAGTGTACAAGACAAGAGACAACCTAACAAAACCAGCTCCATAACTCAAAACACAATGAACATAAACATAACAAAACTAGAACCTTCTTAAAACAGAATTTACATAACATAACTTAAACTAAAACAAACTAAAACAAATGCCCACATGACATTACTAATGCTTGACCCAGTTTCCCAGAACAAACAGCTATTTATAACAGATCTAATGAGCTACCTCGGTTCAGGTGAGCTCACTCATCACCTGACTGAGGTGCCTTCTGGGAAACTGAGTCTACAAACAAAAACTACAAAACTAACTTATCAGGCACATAGTGCCCACCCCTCTAGGGGTGAACCCTTACATACAGTTATTTCAAATGTATTATATTCATACTTTTTATCATTTAATCTCGCATCTGTCTGTTTTCACTACTGTTCTCTGTCAGTGTTGTTTGGTTTCCTGTTGGTTTCCTATTTATTTCACTGTTTGTCTTATACAGTTTGCTTACCTATTTTTTGTTTTCTCCATGTTTTGTTTAATAAATGTCCAAATCTTTACTGTGCCTACAAACAATAATTCATAACACTGTTTTTTTGTATTATTTAAGGGTCTTTTGTAAAAACTAATAAAAATAGATATTAAACATAATTAGTATAGTAATTAAAAACTAATGGATAAACGGTACATTAATAATTACTCAATTTATCTGGCACCTGTAAAATACTGTAAAATAATCTATTTACCACACCATACTCTAGAAACAGCTTACTCTATATTAATCTATGTACAATGCAAGGATGTTGAAAATCTGCATGGCATTTCTTAATCGCTCACCACCACCCTGGCAGAAATTTTGAATGTCCATGAAAATCCTTTTCCAGGGGTCCTAAGATTGTCTATAATTTTGAGTTACAGAGGTGTGGAATTAGCTTTGCCTTGCAACTGACAGAGAAAAAAATCTGAAAGGGAATGCTTTTAAAGCTCTCTCTGGCACAGATATTTATGAAGCAGAGCAGAGAGAGAAGGAAGGATATACTCTGTGTGTGTGTGTGTGTGTGTGTGTGTGTGTGTGTGTGTGTGTGTGTGTGTGTGTGTGAAAATGAGAGAGAAAAGAGAGAGAGAGAGAGAGAGAGAGAGAGAGAGTCTATGTACTTGATAGCCAATGGGTTTTCTTTTGGAAATGAGAAAACCAAAATCAGAGGAAAAAAATCTTTCCCAACTGCAGGAAATAAACAGCAGAGAAATGGTAATTTACATAGCACAATGCATTAACTCTGAGTTTTAAAAAGCTGCTGAAGTCACAAGCAACAGGTACTAAATGGATTTAAATGTACCATTTGTTCAACTGTGTTCGATATATCAGGTTTGCTTCCTATCATCAGTACAGTGCACATAGATGAGCTTATATAATAACCACGGTTGCCTAATTTTAGCAAAATTTCCAGCCCAACTATAGTTTTAAACACACACACACACACACACACACACACACACACACACACACACACACACACACACACAAGTATATAAATAAATACTGAAAAATTGGCTTAAAAATTACAACATTCAAAAAGGAAGTCACAAATAGAGACACTATATGCATTTACAGTTGAAGATGGTATACCATATTTAAGTTATTTTAATATGAAACTATATCTGGATAACCCCATTAATTCTCCTGTCTGTTGCATTGGACAGTGTACTTTCTGCCCCAATAGACCACTATCAGTACTTACTGTTTTCATTTTTGACCAGTGGGTACAATAATAACATATATGGAAGCTAAGTGGTGCATGCGTCCCTGTGATTTGTAAAGAGCAGAAAACTGACATTTTTACATTACAAAGAAAAGGGCACGTTGCTGCCACAATGTTCGTCTTTGGTCACTATTTCCTTGGCGTGCTGTGTGCTACAACTGTGGAAAGAACATCCACTAAGTCACACCAGAATGGTGAGATGGCAAGACCACATGTTTATGCATGTCTATTTGCATGAAGACCAGCAAGAAAGAAAAAGAGAGAGAGAGAGAAAGAGAGAGTAGGGTGGGGGATGGGGCAGAATAGATTAAGAAGCCAATTCCACTGGGCTGAGAAGGAGCTCTGGTGTGAGTAGATAAGCAGACACTCTATCTTTCTTTCTGCTGCCAGCCAAATATGTATCCAATAGCCATACACACACATGCACACACACACACACACACACACACACACACACACACACACACACACACACACACACACACACAGGGTATGTTGCTTCAAAAGTGGCTTCACACTCTACAGCAGGCATGATGTTATTTTTAGGGATGTTCTCAGTAATTGCCTTCTTGTCACCAGAATGCCACAGGCATAGCCATATAAAGCAAACAGTTGGGATTGCTGGGGTAATGATTATGAATGAAACAGCACGCAAGGAATTTTCTTCTCACTAAAAAAAGTCAAAGTCCTTGGGTAATCAGAAATCTAGATTTCAGTCAGATATAGCTTTTTAGGGTTGAGGTCAAAAAGTAGGCAAATAATCGGATTTACAAATACATTGTAAATTTGAGAAAACTGTATTATGATGGAGATTTTTTAAGAAAGCTTTAAGTCACTACAGTTCAACCTTGGATTGCGAGCATAATTAGTTCCAGAAGCTAGCTTGTATATCAAAACACTTGTATATCACAGTGAATTTCAGTATAAGAAATAATGGAAACTCCAATGAATCATTCCACAACCCAAAAATATCCATATACAAATACATTAATTAAATATTAATTAGATATAAAGTAAAAATAAAGCAAATTAACCTGCACACCTTTGAAAAGAATCGTGGCTGAAGTAAGACAAGAGAGGAGAGGAGGAGAGAAGGGGCTACTGTGTAGGACGACTTTCACACACAAACACACACACAAGCACGCACACACACACACACACACACACACACACACACACACACACACACACACACACACACACTAACAAACACTGCTCTGTTGGGAAACTTCTTTACCAAGGGTAATGACACTCTAATGACACTCGTGCACGCACTCACACTAATGGAATCACTGTTCTTTGACAGAGAGTAAGAGATTCTGAAACCGGACCATTAACAAGTTATAACAATGTTATAATAAACAGTTAATTCATGAACGGATGTTGTCTATATGGTGATGCGATTCAAATTGTAATTTTTGCCTGACAATTAGGGGTAAGAAGCAAAGAATTTTATGGGCAGTGGAAGGCATGAAGATATTTAATACCCAAATTGCATGCTATCAAAATTTTAGTAGAGGCCTCTCAATAATTGGTACTTACAAAATGAAACTCATAATACACAGATCATGCAACTTAATTTGTGCCATATAACCGCATCTGCTTTTTAAACAACAGTTGTATTTTTTTTAAAAAGTAAACATTTTAATTATTTTATAATACAGGTGTACAAAAGCTCAACAGCACCCCATAGCGATATATTAATGTAAAAAGTTTATGCAAGTCCAGGCATGCCAAAAGACAACTTCTTGAGGCCAGGTTGCTGGACTGCTGTATGCTTGTTCCTGTAAAACCCTTGAACTTCCAAGAAATTTGTATATGGTCCTTCAAGCCTTGACAGTACTCCAGTCGAGATGGAATCCGATACTGTCGTCACAGATCCTGTGGTCCGACCTCGCTCCCAAAGAGAGAGACATCTTCAAGCCCGCATTGAGAATTATGAAGTCCAGCTCCCACCTCAACCATTCAGTATCACCTCCAACTGATGCCTCTTTACAGAGACAGTCCAGACGTTCCTCTGCATCCATCTCACCCAGGACATCCTCGCACACTGTCCAGATCTCGCCATATGTGACGTGCCTAGAGCATGGTAACTGATCAACTAAATGTTCTGTAAGTTACTAGAATCACCACCTCTGCTAGTCTTATCGGCTACGGAAATCACTACACTGAGTTAGGGAGGAAAGTCACAACTCAGCTTTATTATACATGTGATACTTGTTCCAAATTAACAAATTGGTCTGAATTAGTAAACATAAGTGTCCATACATGAACTGAACAAATAAAAGTCTTGGTACTGTGCACAGCTCATCACAAAGAAATCCGGGGTTAAGCAAAAATCAGCTGATGCAAAATGTCTGTGATACGCTTCTCTCGTTACTTCCTCTCTATCTCCTGCAGAATACTTCCGCCTCAACCAAAGGTGGCCGCAATAGGAATGAGCCCCCTTGTGGTGATGTTTGGTAATGCTTTGCAGGCTCATATCTTCCAGCCGTTACACATAGTGCATCAAGAAGATCCCCAAGGTATGCGCTCTCCAACGTCCAAGCAGCAATGTTGGAGGAGAGACCAAAGATCAGCTTGCAGAGGACTTGCAGAGACTTGATGATCAAACCAGAGAGCCAGAGAAACTCTGACTAGACAAATTGAGCCATCGTCTCAAGAGGACACAAAACGAGCTAGAAGCTCGAGAAGCTAGTATAACAGGAATATTAACTAAAAACAAATTGGATGTAAAGCTATTCCTCTTATGAATT
The DNA here is from genome assembly GCA_011419295.1 of Clarias macrocephalus. Taxonomy (NCBI): domain Eukaryota; kingdom Metazoa; phylum Chordata; class Actinopteri; order Siluriformes; family Clariidae; genus Clarias; species Clarias macrocephalus. The sequence continues at coordinate 67,317 of JAAGKR010002817.1, forward strand.
ATTTGAAGTTATTTTTAATGATATTTTGCCTTGGTGGTTCAGTGATATGTAGATCTGTCTTGTGTTTGACTTTCCCCGGAGGGGCTGTCGATATCCAAGGACTTGAGAGAGGCTTTCAGCATGTCTTTGTATCGCATTTTTTGTCTCCCCATGTAATTGCTTTCCTTGAGACAGCTCACCATACTGTAGAAGAGCTGTTTGGGGATGCGGTGGTCTGGCATCCTTGCAACATGGCTCGACCCGCATGGCTGGGCTTTCATCAGCAGCCTGCTCTGGAAAGGTTGAGCTTGCCTTGGCGATTCTGCAGTTTACCTCAAACGTCAATGGTCACTGCGCTGAAGAGGGTGTTTCCAAGGTGTGTAAATTGGTTGCAGCTTTGTTTCTTCATTGTGATGGTTGGCTTTTGATGTTAGGCTTTTGGAGTTATCTGGTACATCACTTCAGTTTTCTTTGTATTGATGAGAAGTTGTCGCATGCTGCTGTAAATTTGTCCATGCAGGCTTGCAATTCCTGCTCTAATCCAGCAATAAGGGCACAGTCATGACAAAAAGAAGGTCTAGTAGCACCAACTCTTTTATCTTGGTGAGAGCCTTAAGTCTTCAAAGCTGTTGCCCAGGGTATGGCCTTTTGGGGTATGTCTCTACCAGCTTTGCACATCTAGAGGGTGAAATTTTTGCACATTTGTCTTTGTAAAATACCTCAAGTTCAGTTGGATTAGATAGTGAGCGTTTGTGAACAGAAGTTTTCAAGTCTTGCCACAGATTCTTAGTAGGATTTAGGTCTGGACTTTGACTGGGCCATTCTGACACATGAATATGCTTAGATCTAAACTATTCCATTATAGCTATTACTATATGTTTAGGGTCATTGTCCTGCTGAAAGGTGAACCTCCGACCGGTCTCGAGTCTTTTGCAGACCCCACAAGTTTTCTTCTAAGTTTGCCCTGTATGGGCCTCCGAGTGGCTCGCCCTATCATCTGGAGATCGCGAGTTCGATTCCCGGGTGATGCTGTAACCTCTCGCAGCCGGAGGTCTAGAGAGAGCTGATTGGCCGAGCTCTCTCAGAGGGGAGGGATGAGAGGTACTTAGTGCTCCGACATTAATCGTGGCTCTACAGCCAATCAGGGGCGTCTGTGAGCTCGCGCAAGTGGAAGGAGTGGATAGCGCTGTCCTCCGAGTGTGTTACACCACTCCCAACGGTGCGTGAGCGAGCAGTTTGAAAAAATGCGGTCGGCTGGTGTCACGTGGTTCGGAGGAAACACGTTATAGTCTTCGGCCCTCCCGGCTGAGTGGTAGTAGTAGCCTTAATGTGGGAGCCCCCTAATGACGGGGACTAAATTAGGGAGAAAATTGGGGGGAAAAAAGATTGCCCTATATTTGGCTCCACCTATCTTCCTATCAACTCTGACCATCTTCCCTGTCCCTGCTGAAGAAAAGCATCCCCACATTGTGACGTGTTAGTTTTCCAAATTACATAGCGTGTTGCATTTAGGCCAAAAAGTAAAATTTTGGTCTCATTTGACTAGAGTACCTTCTTCCACATGTTTGCTGTGTCACAAACTGCAAATGGGACTTCTTATGTCTTCTTCTTTCTTTCAACAATGGCTTTCTTCTTGCCACTCTTCCATAAAGGCCAGCTATGTGAAGTGTATACTTTATATACTATGCGTCCACCGTATAGCACAATTGAGTGTATCTTACCAATCCTGTTTATTCCACGGCCAATGAGGATAATATACCCCATCACTCTCACTCACTCATCATCTATACCGCTTAATCCTGTACTCAGGGTCACGGGGAGCCTGGAGCCTATCCCAGGAGACTTAGGGCACATGGACAGGGTGCCAATCCATCGCAGGGCACAGACACACACACATACACTCACTCATTCACACACTACGGGCAATTTGGGAATGCCAATTAGCGTAACCTACATGTCTTTGGACTGTGGGAGGAAACCGGAGTACCCGGAGGAAACCCACCAAGCACGGGGAGAACATGCAAACTCCATGCACACAGAGACGGGAATCGAGCCTAGACCACTGTGAACTGCCTACAGCCTCCTCATAGCCTCCCAGAGAGATAGTAGTATTGTTTGTATAGTTTACTTAAATAGTTACTGGTGCAAAATTGTAATATGACAGGATTCAACAGGTACAGAATGTAATTCCAATATTCCAGTGTAAAAAGCGCATTCAAGATATCTTCACTTCATATTATTTGTGCAGTGGGTGTATGCATACAGAGGCCAGGGATCAAAGGGAAGAATCACATGGATGAATCACCAGATTTTAGTGACACAACAAAGCACAATTGCTTTTTCATGCTCTCTCTCTCTCTCTCTCACCCCATCTCTCTTTATATGTGCCCTTATGTATTTTGAATGCATTAAGCCTCATGCTTGCAAATGTCAGATGCTGAAGCAGGTGTATGTGTGGGTTCACCAATACATGGATGTTCATTAGAGAGAAAGAGAAACAGAAGGTGAAAATGATTAATGAAAAAATACATTCCTTTTCTTTTTCTGTTGGGGTAGCAACATAATGCCAACATGTGTTTGTTATTTTAATGTGCATGTGTTTGGTTTCACATATTTATGAAAAGTACACATACAGTATATTAGTATAAAAGTGAAAATACCATACTGATTGAGGACGCTGCAAAAAAGGCATCCAAATCCCCCAGTGTTTGTATACAGTAGTCTCTCTCTCTCTCTCTCTCTCTCTCTCTCTCTCTCTCTCTCTCTCTCCCACTCTCTTTTTGCACACACACACACACACACACACACACACACACACACACACACACACATACACACACACACATATAGTATATAAAAGGAATTCTTTGTTCACGGAAACCGGTAGTTCATTTTGAAATCAAAATGTCAGATTTGATTTGCGAAGGCAAGGTCAAGCACTTTAAATATGAAAACAAAATGAAAAGTGGAAAAATGTACTACATTAATGAAACAATTCTGTATATCAATGGTTGTTCCACTTGTCTGTGCTAATGCACTCAACATTAAACAGTTGTACCACATTTGAAAGTGCCATTTAGTGCCTGATACATCTGTACAAGTCCATTTGCTGCAGAGGCTTAACAGAGGAAAGTGAGTAGGCTGTGGGTGAGAGCAGTTTGTTTGTACTGTTTAGAATGCTTGCAAAGAGATAAGTAAGGGTAGCTAAATATGTTGAAATGGTGAGTAAAGCTGTGATGAAAACAAGTGTCTGTCATCATAAAATTATGAACTATATAATACAGTATTTTCCATGTCATTTATAACTGAAATAACATGGAAAAGACAGCTATTAGAACTGAGGTTTTAAGTATGTTTTAAGATAACAGTGATTGGTTTAAAATTTTCCATCTAAATTGAAATTTTCCATCTAAATTTAATAGGAACACCTGTACACCTGCACATTTATACAATTATCTAATCCTCACTCACTTACTCACTCACTCAGTGTCTGTACTTCTTTATCCTCTATTCAGGGTCACGGGGAGCCTGGAGTCTATCCCAGGAGGCTTAGGGCACAAGGCGGGGTACACCCTGGACAGGGTGCCAATCCATCACAGGGCACACACACATACACTCACTCACACACCACAGGCAATTTGGGAATGACAATTAGCCTAATCCGCAGGTCTTTGGACTGTGGGAAGAAACCGGAGTACCCGGAGGAAACAGGGTCGAACCCAGACCCTGGAGGTGCAAGACGACAGTGCAAACCACTGGACGACCTTGCCGCCTACAACTATGTAACCAATATATAAAATATATAAAAACGCATGCATATTAATGTTCACATCAAACTTTAGAAAGAAAATAATAAGCATGGTCTATGTGACCGTCATTATGACATTGTGACAATGTTGGTACCCGGAGGGCAGGTTCAAGTATTTCATAAACTGCTGATCTCCTGGGAAATTTACACAGAACCATGCAAAAAAATAATAATAAAGAAAATTAGGTGACTGACTGTAAGACCATACCTCACTCACAGTAGCACTATGTAAACACCACATGTCCTTAATAGGGATGTTAATGATTAATCATTAAACAATTAATTGCCAGTAAGAATTTAACTAATTAAGGATGTATTAATAGTTATAGTATAGTTAATATAAATAATGTATTAACTATACTACACCACAGGGCACAGTATTAGGCATTGTATTTCTAGTGGCCTTATTATTCAAAGTTTCAACAGCTTTATTATTAATATTATTATTTTTATTCTTTAAACTTGTTGGGCTTCATTAATGTATTCCTTATTTTCTATGAGGTTGCCACTAGAACTTTAAAATAATAATAATTATTAATATGTTTAAATTTCATTAAGAAATGTGCATGAATTATACACTTAGTGTCCAGTGAATTTGTGATGCCCTGCCTTTTACAGGTTGGGTCCTTGCATCTTGTCCCTTAGATTTCTATATCACTCATTCCCCTATAACTCCATTTGACTGACCCCTGCCTGTGGCTGTTTAAAAACCATCAATACATTTTGGAACTGTCATTATGTAAGATGAAAGGGAGAGGAACATAATGACAGTTGTAAAGTTTATTGATTCCAAAATGTATTGGCCCATTCATAAAATCTTTGCACATTTCTTAAATTCTAATTGTTGTTTAATATGTTTAGTGTGTTATAATAAAGGGGGAAAAAAGACTGGTGTCTTTGCATTTGGATACCCTCATTCAGTTCTCATCACACTTTTTAAATATATATATAACTGGTTCTCACCTGGAGGTTGGGGTCTTCGTCGTGCTGCAGGTGGGCATCCTCTGCTGCTTCTACCAAACGCTGGTGATACAGAAACAAAGATAGGGAAGGAATGGGAATTGGAGAGCATAAAAGGAATTACAAAGGTTTTTCCTGGCTCAAAATAAGGTAGAGGTACACATATTTACTATGCTTTCAGCTGACCCAAGCAAACACATTTTACATGCAACATATTTTAGTTCTTAGATAATACACAGTACTGTGCTAACGTCTTAGCCACCCTATGTTTTTGTGCAAAGGCTCAAAACAGGGAACTGCAGGGTAGCCCTTCTGGTCCAATCCCACAAAAAAGTCATGTAGCACAAATTCCTGAAAAAAGACAGAGCTGGCCACAAAAGAAAAACATCAGAACACTCCATAAAACAGTCCATAACAGGCTCCTGCATATGGGGCTTAGCTGGCACGGTGTTAAAGGCCTCCAATTTTTTTAAAGGACATTTTGAATTCCAAAAAAAGACACTGGGTTCAAGGTTACTTTTAAATAAAAGACTCTATGAATGGCTATACAATGTCTATTTGAGTCCACCTCGTATTCATGAAATAAAAAACTTAAATTATCCACTAAATTATTTGGCAGCAAACAAAAAATGCCGTCTGCTTCTGTGTGCCATCATCCATTTATCGTGTGTACTGGATCATGCAGTCAGCGGTCAACCTAAATTTAAAAAATACTATTTATATAAATGGCGTGCCGAAGGGTGTCGCACATCAGCAGTTATGACACATATTTCGAGCGACAAAAAATTACACGCATTTGATTTTAATGTTACAAGATAAGGGATCTGCAGCAGAGGGATGAAAGAGTTATGTTATATACTTCCGTAATATTTTTACTATATAATTAAGAACTACAAAGAAGTCGTGAGTAGTGAACAATCCGACCTTTAGTCGTTTTTCTTTATTCTCTCAATAGTACAACAACACACATCCGGGTTCTCTTTTTAACCCCCAATGTACCAAACACCAATTTAAAGGAACACAGAGAGGCATTGGTTCTCGTTTCACAAATACAAAACAAGTTACATGCGTCTCCAGAGCCGCAGGTTGCCGACCCCTAGGGGGCCCTACACAATGTATTATATTTAAATATTTTTTTCGTCATCATGACACCATAAAAATAGGGTTTTATAGATTTTTTTGTTAATTTAATTTAAAAGAAAAAAAGCACCTTTGGCAGCAAGGTCTGGTTGTGAATGATGCTACAAGCTTGGCACACTTGGAAGTTTCTTCCATTCTTCTTGACAGAATCATTCAAACTCAACCAGGTTGAACAGGCCGGGTCAGTGCACAGCCATTTTCAGGTCTCTCCAGAGATGCTCTATTGGGTTCAGGTCTGGATTCTGGCTGGGCTAAGCCAGCACATTCACAGAGTTGTTCTGACTCACTTCTGTGGTTTCTTTGTGTTAGGCGTGGGTCATGGTCTTGTTGAAGTGCAAAAAGTCATGCTGCCATGGTCCTGATCACTTTGGAGGTGGTTTTCTCTCAGGATTGCTCTTTATGTTATCTGCACCAGTTTTCCCTCTATGCTGACTAGTCTCCAAGTACCAGTCACAGAAAAACATCTCCAGAGCATGATGCATCCACCATCATGTTTGACTATGGGAATGATTTTCAAAAGGTGATGTGCTGTGCCCAATTTTCTATTTCCAAATAGTTCAATCTTTGAGTCATCAGACCAGAGGATTTTGTTTCTCATGGTTTGAGAGTCCTTCAGGTGTCTTTCGGCAAACTCCCAGCAGGCTTTCATGTGTGGAATGGCTTTTGTCTGTCCACTGTACCATATAGACCTGCGATTCTAATCAGATTCTGTAAAGCTGCTCTGCGACAACGACTATTGTTAAAAGCGCTATATAAATAAAATTTAATTGAATTAAATCAGTGGAGTGCTGCAGTGAATGCTGTCCTTCTGTAAGTCTATCTCATCTCCATAAGGGAAAATCATGATCTAATTTTCAGTGACCCTTAGGTTCTTGGTTAGCTCTCTGACCAAGGCCCTTCATCATTTATTACTCAGTTTGGCTGGGCTGCCAGACTATTGACTATTGCTTGTTGACTATTGGTTGTTGCAGTCATCATCCAAATATATCAATGCACCAGAAACGTTCTTGTATCCTTCCCCAGACCATCTCCCAAAAATCTCCATCTCAAGGACTACTGATAGGAATCCAGTAGGATGCATCAGAGCTTACAGTAACTGCAAGTACTATATAATAACAAAGGGTCTGAATACTTATATAAATGGATATTTCAGTCTTTATTATATACTAACAAAAAACTATAAACACATGTTTTTACTTTGTTGTTGTGGAGAATTATGTGTAGAATGAGGAGGGAATACATTCTAAGATGAGTGTAAATCATGAAATATGGAAAACAGGGTCTGAAAATTTTCTGTATTATCTGTAACATATAGAACAAGAGCTTTAAATTATGGTTGTCAGTTCCTGACTGAGTTTCATGAATATGTCCACTGCAACAAAAAAAAAGGAACCTCTGAACAAATCATAGCTCAGAAAAACTGATTAACAACAGAACCATATACAGAACTTTTAAATGTTTGGCTCGATAAAAAACAGAATGTGATTTTTTTTTTTAAACTGAATGTCAATGAATTTGACAAACTATGTCTAATGACAACAGAAACAATAAAATACACATTCACAAATAGGTCTGCCTGCTAAATGCATGAACTTTCTCATGGAATTTAAAGTAATTAAGGATCAGTATTTACTGTAGGCAGTATGTGAATTATGATCTTTATTAGTAGGGGTCATATCATCTGCATATGTGGTGAGCTTGTTAATTTTGCTTGTTGCCCTTCTGATGCCTATAAACCTTGCATATTTTTTTTCCCTGTAGAAGACCAATTGTTATAATATAAACATAGTGTAGACTTTAACGGCAGATTTGTTTTCTACCTCTGTATATGTGACCCTTTCTATGAAACCCAGCTAAAGCCATTTTTATGAATCACTGTTTTGTATGTAAAACCATATGTAGAATAATTTTATGCAGAAAACAATGATTCACAAAAAAATGCCTTTAGGTGGGTTTTCTTAAAACAATAACATTTTGTTGCTTTGCAGCCTGAAATGAAGATATAACACCGACATGTCAGAAAAAAAAGGAGTTGGAAAAGGATCATCCCCTCCTAAAACTGACTCATGAAGCCATTTGACTTTGATCAGCTGTGGTCATTTTTATTAGCTCATTATAAAAAGAGCTTTATTGGACCATTTCATTCCCTGGTAGTGGAACAGAAGCAAACAATCAACTATGAGTCGCAAGGCACTGTCAAACGATCACAGGGATAAAGTTGTGCACAGGCAAGTCAGGAAATGGAGACAAAATTCAAAGGCTTTACCACTGCCTAGAAGCACAGTGAAGTCTATTATTAAGAAGTGGAAGGTATTTTCTACAACAGAGATGCTCCCTGGATCAGGACTTCGCTCCAAACTGGATGAAAGAGCCAGGAGAAAACTAGTCAGAAAGGCTACCTAGAGGCCTACAGCAAGTCTAAGGCAGTTGCAAGACGTTAAGACAAAACGTGGTCATTGTGTGCAAGTGAAGCAATACCACAAATTCTGCAGAATATGCAAGTGTTCAGGTGAGACTAAAATTAAATTATTGGGCCACAACACTGAATGATATATCTGTCAGAAATCCAATGCAGCTCACCGTTCAAATAACACTATGTAAAACATGAAGGTGGTAATATCCTGTTATGGGCCGTTTCTATGCACCAGGGACTGGAATGCTTGTCAGAATAGATGGAAAATGGATGGAGCTAAATACTGTCAAATTGTTGAGAAAAATTGGCTGCCCTCTGCCAGAAAGTTGTCAATTGTCTTCTACCATAACAATAGCCCAAAGCATACAGCAAAACTGACCACACAGTGGTTGAAGGAGAATGTCCTTGCAAAGCCTAGTCAGGAATCTGTGGAATTACTTGAAGACTCCTGTCCACAAACAGTCACCATTTATATACACTACCAGTCACTACCAGAAGGTGGACACAACTTCTAATTTCATGATGTTTACTGACTTTTATTTCTTTATACATTGTACTGTAAAAAATAATGTTGAAGGCATCCAAAATATGCATCAATCAGTTAATATTGATACATGTCTGCTGCTAATGCTCTGTAATGCTTTCTTAATGGCTCTAATCTGAGGTGCCTTAAAATGGTGATTTTTGTGGCTGGTAACTCTAAATGAATTTCTCCTCTGCAGCAGGGAGCTTCATGAGAGCCATTTTCATCATGGTGCTTGATGGGTTGTGCAAATGCACTTGACATGAATACTGTTCTTGCAAAAACTATTCCAGATAAGCTGACCTTCATGTATTAAAATAACAACAAACTGATGTTGTTGTTATTATTTACTTAATTACCTAACGCTATATGTGTTATTTCATGGTTTTGAAAAATCTGATGAAAGTATTGTTCTAGAATGTACAAAATAAGTCCAAACTTGTTACATTGATTTAATAATACCAATGTTGCATTAAAATTTAATTCAACATGTGCAACTATTTTAAAATCAACCCCATAGGCTTTCCATACACACACACAAGCAAATGCTGGAAAACTACACTTGTACATGTGAACAGAACCCACTTAACTACCTACTGCCACAGTACATCAAACACCTGCACATTTTAATGTACTTTTTAATTATAACATGCACCATGCTAACATTCTCCATCACTGTCACTCTCTCTCTCTATCTCTCTCTACCCCCTCCTCACACACACCAAATCTGATTACTCTGCCAGGAGTATTTATCAACTGGTGGGTTACATTACCTGAGGCCATTTAAGCACTTACACACAGCTCATGGATTAAATACAGCGTAACATCAAATGTTGCCCTACTAACACGTTGCAGCTGTACATAGAGGGTAGGAATCAGATTCAGTGAGAAACACTAAACAGGGCTCTCCAACTCTCAGTCCTGGAGGGCTAATGCGAAACACAGTTTGGTGATTCTTCGGCTCAAATAAAGCTGATTCAACTAATCTGTTAATTACCAGGTTCAGTGGGTGTGTCTAAGTTTTGGTGAATTACAACATGTGCTAGACGCTGGCTTTTCAGGACTGGAGTTAAAGAGCCCTGCTATTAACAAACAATTTTAAGGACATTATGTTTTTGAGGTGAAGGAAAGTGGTGTTTGATGTGGTTGTTTTCAAATGTGAGATGAGAATCAAATCAAATACCCAAGTTAGGAAGACAGAGCTATGCTAAGGCCAGATAATGTGATGTGGCTCATGGGAGATTGATAAACCGCTGTGCATCAATTCTTGCGCAACAACTTCTACTTCAGATTTTAAGCTGTAAAGCTGCAAGAATTTTGTTTCATCCAGGTATAGATGTTGTATAGCCTCAAGGCAGAAGACAAGTGTTTAAATTGCTGTGGAAGGATAAGGAGCAGTATTAATATGTATCTAGGCATCATTCGCACAGCAATGAGAAGAGACTCCATATTGACTTATAATCAAGAGGGAGCATGTAAATGGTGAAGAGAAAAATACAGAGAATGGACTCTTGAGGGACACCATGCGTAGCAGAGAGCATAGCAGACTTAAAATGTCCGAAGGGCATAGACTCTAACCTGTCAGACAAATATGAACAGAGCCAGCCCAGAGCAGACCCAAAGACTAAGTATGTTAGGTAAATCTGCAGTAGGTCCAAAGTCCATGAATTTCTTTTTTTTTTTTAAGTAGATTTCACATTTGATTCTGATAATTTGAGAATCCCATAGATATGTTGTGGTCAGACATCCCGAGATTGTAGACCTGAAAATTATTGATGCGGGTCATGTATGTTCTGACCAAATCCAGAGTATAGAATGGGTAGGAACTAGGGTTGGGTATTGTTTGGGATTTTTAGGATACCATTTCAAAATGATAATTTTAAAACGGTACCTAAAGAGTGCCTGAACCGATACGTAAACAAAAAAGACCCATAAAAAATGGTGGATAACATTAAGGAATGGCTTTTACTGAAAAAAATATATATTTCAAATAAAAATATATGTTTATATTTTTTATATGGTTATATTATTTATATTGTATACATAAATATACGTAGATACAAAACACAACCAATTTACATACTACCTCACCTAACTACACTATTTTAACTAATTAATTTAACACAAATAATTAAATAAATATTATAATTATTGGGGTTAAATTAATAATTGAACACCAGTGACAGCTGTAATATTATAATATTCTTGGTGTAACGGTACGCCAAGTCACACCCTTTGCTCGAGCCAAATCATGATCACCTGCAACTCCTCCCCACATTCCATTCCACGGCTTCTGTTTTGCCGCTTCATTCACCGGCATGAGCACACCTGCTCAGTATTTCATTTATCAGTTTTCACTCTATATAACTCGCCCACGAACAACCATCCGGTGCAGAATTATTGTGTGCTCCAAGCCCAGTGTTTTCATGTCTAGTGTTTTTGCCAATTATTCCTTTTGCCTTCTACATTGTTGACCCTTTTCCCCTCTGGTTACGTCCTTGGCTTCACGACTTGGAATTGTTCGCTACACTGATTGATAACCCGGCTTTGACCCTTTGCTTTCGTTTTCAACTCCGACTCCGCCGATATCCGCAGGATCACTGCAACTCCGATCTCCTCACTCTGCCGCTGCGCTCTCTCTCAAACTGCACACCAGATTCAGCACGCGCGCTGCAGCCTTCGTCTCTCCACACACTTCGTCTCTGCAGACTTCGTCTCTCTTCGTCTCTGTGCTCCTGCTCTGGCTCAACCTGCGCGTTCTCAGCCGCGCTCGCTCTACTGGCCACCGCATGCGCTCTGTGTCACTCGTCCCTGTCTACAACCACTGCCAAGCCACACCACTACTCACTCCAGACAGCATCCCAAGTACTATATTTTTGATTAAACCTCCCTTTGACTAACTTTCACATTTTGCATGTGTTGTCTGTTCTGTCTGCTTTTGGGTCCTCCAAGCCTGCCTCACACAGACCGATAACTCAATGATTGAACCAATAATTCAGTCACCATAGACGCATCGACGCGCTCCTCCGAGTTAAGTGCCGTGAACACACATAACCCCTGGTAAGAGCCAGACCAACCACCCCCCCACAAACTACTGATCCTCCTGCTGAAGCTATGCAGGTCAACCGGGCCCGAATCTCTCCTGAGGAGCGCCAACGTCAGGGAGGCCTGCTTCTACTGTGGCGAAGTAGGTCATTTCTGTCTTCAGCGCCTGTTAACAAAATAGGCCGCCCAATGAAACTGGGAGTCTTGGAGGGCCATTCTCAAGAAAACCTCTCAGGTAAACGCTCCTTACTACCTATCATGATCATCGGGAACAACCAAGCCCATCCACTCAAGGCTAGATCCAACCAAAACCTGATCTGTGGTGTTACAGCAAGGGAGTTGGGAATCCCTCTTCTGCCCCTAGACAACCCACTGTCGGTCCAGGCCCTTGACGGAAGCTCTCTACCTCCCACTACTCATCGCACACCCCTCGTCACCCTTAGAACCTCAGGTAACCACGTAGAGACCATCTCCTTTTTCGTCATGAAAAGCTCTCATGCTTCAGTCGTCCTTGGGAATCCATGGCTGGTCAGACACAATTCTAACATTGATTGGGCCAAGAACACCATCCTCGATTGGAGCCCTACCTGTCTGTCTTCATGCCTTCACTCTGCTAGAGCTCATTCACATGCCTTTGGGCTCTTGCAAGGAGCACGTGTTTTCACCAAGGTGGACTTGCGGAATGCATACCATCGAGTGAGAACACAAGAGGGGGATAAGTGGAAAACCGTCTTTAATACCCCGACAGGCCACTATGAGTATCTGATAGTCCCCTTCGGGCTGACCAATGCTCCTGCTATGTTTCAAGCCCTGGTCAACAACGTCGTGAGAGACTTCCTGAATATTTCTGTCTTTGTCTATCTGGACAACATTTTAATCTTCTCCCGTTCCCTGGAGGAGCACATCCGACAGGTCTTGCAGAGACTCCTTGTAAACAAGCTTTATGTGAAGACGGAGAAATGTGAATTTCACAGAGACTCTGTGTCATTTCTGGGCTTTATTATCTTCCCATCCAGCCAACAGATGGAGCCATCTAAATTAACTGCCGTCATAGACTGGCCCACTCCTACATCAGGACAGGACCTCCAACGGTTCTTGGGGTTCGCTAACTTTTACAGACGCTTTGTCAGGAATTATAGTTCTGTAGCAGCTCCCCTCACTGCTCTAACCTGCACGAAAGTCCCCTTCCTGACTCAGCCGGCTGAGGATGCGTTCACTGACATGAAGCGCAGGTTCACTTCTGCACCCATACTAATCATCCCAGACCCTACCCTTCAGTTCGTGGTGGAGGTGGATGCCTCCGAGTCAGGGGTCGGGGCAATCTTGTCTCAAACATCACCCAAGGACAATAAGTTACACCCCTGCTCATTCTTCTCCCGTCGCCTCTCCCCGGCAGAGAGGAAATATGACATAGGTGATTGAGCTGTTGGCAATAAAACTAGCACTGGAGGAGTGGAGACACTCGTTGGAGAGAACTGCTGCTCTTAGTCTAGACTGACCATAAGAACCTAGAGTACCTCAGATCAGCCAAGCGGCTCAATGCCCGTCAGGCCAGATGGAGCCTATTTTTCTCCCGCTTTAACTTCACACTCTCGTATTGCCCGGACTCCAGAAATGGAAACCCTGACGCCCTGTCTTGGCAGTTCTCCACTCCCCCTGAACCAGTGCCAGCCAAGAAGATCCTGCCTTCTCGTTGCCTTGTGGTGGCCGCACTCCTGGATATTGAAACGCAGGTGAAGAAGGCACTCAATTGGCAACCAGGTCCAAGCAACGTTCCCCCCGGCCTTCTCTTTGTCCCAGCGTCCATCCAATCTCAGGTGCTGGAATGGGAACACAGCTCTCAAATTGCCTGTCACCCGGGGAGAGCCCATACACTATCCCTCCATCAGCAATGGTTCTGGTGGTGTGAAGGCTATCTATGAAGGCTGATGTTCAGGGTTTGTGACAGCCTGTGGCACTTGCATTAGGAACAAGTCGAACAACAAACCTCCTTCTGGTTTCCTGAATCCTCTACCAGCTCCTCACTGGCCTTGGTCTCATATCGCTCTGGATTTCGTTACCGGGCTCCCCAAGTCTGATGGCAATACCTGTATACTGACCATTGTTGTTCGCTTCTCCAGGTCTGCTCATTTCGTTCCCTTGCCAAAGCTACGGAAGGAACGGCTGAGTTGATGATCCTCCATGCCTTCCGTCTGCATGGTCTCCCCTCCAACTTCGTCTCCGACCGCGGACCCCAGTTCAAGGCAGAGTTCAGGAAGGCATTTTGCAGACTAATTGGAGCAACACCCAGCCTGTCCTCTGGTTACCACCCTCAGTCAAACAGACAGAGAGATTGAATCAGGAACTGGAAAAGGCACTGAGGTGCATGGCCTCACATGATGCAACTACATGGAGCAGGACACTCCCCTGAATTGAGTATGCGTACAACCCGACCTCTGCCACAGGCCTCTCTACCTTCCAATCAGCACCCACTGTTCCCATCCCAGGAAAAGGAAGTAACCGTACCTTCAGCCTTGTCTTTTGTATGCCGTTGCAAGAGAGTTTGGTCCCAGGCCAGAACCTGTCTCCTACGCACCATCATCACCTTCAAAAGGCAGGCTGACCGACGCTGCTCGACAGCCCCCAGATACAGAGTGGGTCAGAGGGTGATGCTGTCCACCCGAGATTCCCATCAAAACAACCTCCCACAAATTGTCTCGCAGATTCATTGAACCGTTCATGGTCACCAAAGTAATTAACCCTGTTTCTGTTAGCGTTTCCCTACCCCTCTCTATGTGCCGCATCAACCCAATGTTTCATGTGTCGCAACTCAGACGACTGGTCCCCAGCCCTCTATCCCAACCCACCCGCCCTCCTCCTCCTCCTCAACTCATTGACGGGGGTGAGGTTTTTACAGTGCGCAAGCTACTAACAGCTCAACGCAGAGGCAGAGGCCTATAGTACCTCGTCGATTGGGAGGGTTACGGGCCAGAAGAGAGGAGTTGGTTCCCCGCCAGGTTTATTGTCGACACAACGCTAATCTCTGACTTCCACCTGCAACACCCAGAAGCACCAGCTAGGACGACTGGTGCTGCCCATAGAAGGGGGGGGTACTGTAATGGTACGCCAAGTCACGCCCTCTGGTCGAGCCAAGTCATGATCACCTGCAACTCCTTCCTACATCCCATTCCAAGGCTTCTGTTTTGCCGCTTCATTCACCAGCATGAGCACACCTGCTCGGTATTTCATTCATCAGTTTTTACTCTATATAACTCGCCCACGAACAACCATCCGATGCAGAATTGTTGCGTGCTCCAAGCCCAGTGTTTTCGTGTCTAGTGTTTTTGCCAATTATACCTTTTGCCTTTCACATTGTTGACCCTTTTCCCCTCTGGTTACAGATCTGGCCATTAAGAATTCGCGCTTTCCAGATCCAGGAATTTGACGCGTGACATGCCGCGAGATCCCTCAAGAATTTTAATAAATGTGTTGTGCTTCACTGACTATCCGCCAGATGGTGCATGGAAGGACTTTATCTAAAAGCCAGACCAAGTACAACGAAGAACTGTGTATAATTATTTAGCCTCAAACAATAGTTTCCCATGCTGAAGCAAACATGAATTTTATTTTGTTTTACAATATATCTTTTATGATGAATGTGCGTATATGTGCTTTTATGTTCATAATGATGAAAAGAGATGTCCTAAATTATGAGGCGCCATATAGGGCTTAAATCAAACTTCACTCATGCACACACAAGTGAAACATATACATATATGAAACAGTCACACATCTATATATACTACTAACTGCTCACACAACTACATACGAAATGCGCGCACACACACCTATGAGATGCGCGCACATATACACAAACTCTCCGTGCACATACACCTATGAGACGCGCGCACATATACAGTAATTATGCGAATGTCCTGATTCGTGAATATGTCAACATGTCTTCGTTAAAACGTAAAAATGTGTCGAGCACCATCAGAAGACATGAATGAACAAATATAAACATGAAGTGCTTTGGGCTTTTTATAAAAATAATCATCTGGCTTTTTTGCTGTTTATGTCCAGCATTGAATAATTATTTCATCCCTTATTTGACCACGGCTAGAAATAATAGCTGGAATGTGATTGTGGATTTATGACTGAAATAAAGCTGTTCATCGGCGTGGACCTGCGGCTCGTACTTTCACTTTACAAAAGGTGCAGACATACTCCCCCAGAAAGTCATCACCTCTTGCAATAATGCAGATCAAACATACATCACCTGACGATAAATAAAAAGGAATATTTAAGCATATACGCAAAATGTATTTAACTTAAATATTACAGATTAAAACAAGGAAAGTAGATGTGCTGAGCTTCAGTTCATTGTGATGCGGACAAAAGGTCCAGGAAGGAAACGGGTTTCATTATTTTACAAAATCTGAATATATTCCGTATTAAACATTATACACTTTTGTATTCTTTGTTGTACTTCGTCTTTTTGCACACGCGTGTGCATCTTTAAATTCAAACTGAAAATAATAGTGGGCTGGTAGGCACGTTATTTTTTCATGTAACTTAAACGGCTGAATGAAGTTAAATACAATAAATTAATAATTGAGTTTGCTTTTTACATTTGAGCCCTCATGTGTAAATAGCTTTTTCATTGTATACCATATTATATATGTGTGTCTAATACTGTTTTATTCATATTTTACATTATATGCAGTTTGTAATTTACTTGCAATTGTACTTTTAAAATATAACCTACGTATCTACAGTATAAGCATATTTAACCACTTCAGCAGTGAATGAGAAATTTGGTCTGGCTTTTAGATAAAGACCTTATTTGATATAATTGTATTATTTAATTAATCTTATTAGAAATACAATTCTTATTTTCTATATTCTTGTCAAATATTGTCCTTTAGCGCAAGCACGGTGTCAAGATTCTGCTGAACCTCTTCTCACCTTTCATTCAAGATATGTGTGAATTTATCAAACTGGGTGCGCTGTTGGCAAATACTGTAGGGTTTTTTTAGATGAATTAACAAGACAGTGCGGACGTCTCTGCCTAAATTTTATTTCCCCAGCAAATGAAATCAGACTTCATAGTTGGAGTTACTTTAAGTGTAATTCACGATTGGCCTGTATTGTCACGGTACACCAGGTCACGCCCACACCTCAAGCCAAGTAATGATCACCTGTGACTCCGCTCCACACTCCAGTCCACTGCTTTCATTTTGCCGCCTCATTCACCGGCTCAGCACACCTGTTCTTCATTTCATTCATTACTCTGCTCTATAAAACTCTTTCACAAACCACCACCTCTTGCCAGATTATTGTGTGCCCTCATGCCGAATTTTCCAGCGTTTTTCTCTGCCTTGACTTTTGGATCTTGACCCACGCTTTGTTTCACAGACCTTGCTCTCGTTTCACGTTTCGGATTAGTGCTTTTTCGGATTTCGGGATATCGACCATCGCTCACGTTTCATGACCACGAATCAGGATCACGGACTGTAGTTGATTTCATGACCTCGAGCCAAGCACGCTCAGAACCACGATTATTCCCTGCGGACCAGAGTTCCGCGCGCACCGGCTCTTCACTTCCGCATTCTCTACGCGAGGCTCGCGCCGTGCCGCCGCATCTCCGCACAGCGGGAGCTTTCATTCACAAAACTAACAGCGCGTTCATCACAGGATAATCGGCGCTATATTCCACACGCGCTCTGCGCTTGGATCCACTACGCCTGCACGGATCGTGACAGTATAATCTGGCCAATTATGGATCCAGCAGATATCGCGCAGCTGGAGGCGGCGCTGCGTAACCAAGGTGCGCTGTTAGGCTCTCATCAGCAGGATATTCAACACATCATGACTACGCTTAGCACTGTCACGCAAACGCTGACATCTCTCACTGATCAGATTAAACGGCTGCACCGTATTTCATCTCCCGCCCCTCAGGTACCACTAGCACCCACCACACGCGCGAGATCCCTTTTCAAGAAACGTGCATTCTTAATGGCCAGATCTGTACGTCCTTAGCTTCACGACTCTGAATGATAACCCGGCTTTGACCCTTTGCTTTCGTTTTCACAGGATCACAGCAACTCCGATCTCCTCACTCTGCTGCTGCTCTCTCTCTCAAACTGCACGCCAGATTCAGCATGCGCGCTGCAGCCTTCCTCTCTCCACACAGTCGCGCTCTCTCTGCTGCTCTGGCTCAACGCGTTCTCAGCCGCACTCGCTCTGCTGGCCATCACACGCGTTCTGTGTCACTCGTCCCTTAACCCCTGTCTACAGCCACTGCCAAGCCACGCCACTGCTCACTTCAGACAGCATCCCAAGCACTGTATTTTTGATTAAATGTCTGCCTTTGTCTAACTTTCACATTTTGCATTAAAATCAGTTATGTTGAATCCA
>JAAGKR010002818.1:2280-13479 GCA_011419295.1 Clarias macrocephalus
CTTATACATGTTGACTGTGACCATACCTAACTGCCATCTCTCCTTATTTTCTGTTCTCTCCTTTTCTGCTCTCTCCTCTCTCTCTCTCCCTCACTCCTTTCCCTCTCTCTGTGTCTCTGTCGAGCTATACATGTTCGCTCCTGAGTTACCAGTGATCCAGACCCCTCTTCCCTCTGGACCCGTCTAACTGGTCCTGGAGTCCTGCTTCTGGTTGGAGATCTCGTCGCATGGATGCCCCGTGTGGTCTGCCTGGATTTGTATGGTGGCTGGGGATGGTTTCCATTAAGACTGTCCTATCATCGATTGATGCCCTGGGGACCTGTGACTTCAGTTGTTCGATAGCTCAGGACTGGAATCTCCTACAGTCTACCTGAGCCTCCAGGAACAAGCTGGACTCCTTTTAATTTTAACACATCTCCTGTTACACTGAACTTCCAGTACACATTATTAAGTTGATCAATCCCTGCTATCCGTTATCACCCAGATGAGGATGGGTTCCCTGTTGAGTCTGGTTCCTCTCAAGGTTTCTTCCTATTACCATCCCAGGGAGTTTTTCCTTGCCACCGTCGCCCTCGGCTTGCTCATCAGGGACAATCTTATCATTTTGATTCATACACATTGCATACAGACTTACTTCTTTTTATTGTGTAAAGCTGCTTTGCGACAATGTCAATTGTTAAAAGCGCTATATAAATAAAATTGACTTGACTTGACTTGACTATGACTCATTATTTAGGAATATAAGAGAAAATTTATAAATTGAATGAGGAGGACAAACACTTAATTGAGGATGAGTTGACTTTAGAGGAAATTGATGTTGTTCTGTTTTAGAATTAGTCTCAACAGGGCTACTGGAATTCAATGATCAACCAGAAAGTTACAGAGCATGGCGCTGTTCTTTTAAGAATGCTATCAGAGATTTAAACTTGACATTCAGTGAAGAAATTTATCTTCTTGTCAAGTGGCTTGGAAAAGAGTCTGCAGAACATGCCAATCGGATTCGAACTGTGAATGCGAATAACCATGAGAGAGGGTTAAATTTGATATGGGCCTGACTAGAGGAATGTTATGGCTCACCTGAGGTGATTGAGGATTCAATATTTAAACGCCTTGAGAGTTTTCCCAAATTAACAAACAAAGACTATGCTAAACTAAGAGAGTTAAGTGACTTACTTATGGAGCTAGAGTCAGCCAAGGATGATGGAGACTTGCCTGGACGTTCAGTGCTTGACACTGCTCGTGGCATAAATCCGGTAGTTGAAAAACTTCCTTACGGACTTCAAGATAGGTGGTTATCTGTTGGCTCTGACTATAAACTGAGACACAATGTTCCATTCCCTCCATTTGAAGTGTTTGTTGAGTTTATTAATCAACAGGCAAG
Organism: Clarias macrocephalus; assembly: GCA_011419295.1. NCBI lineage: Eukaryota > Metazoa > Chordata > Actinopteri > Siluriformes > Clariidae > Clarias > Clarias macrocephalus. The sequence continues at coordinate 3,662 of JAAGKR010002818.1, forward strand.
GATTAGAAATGACCCAAGTTTCAAATTCATAGTACGTGCAGATGTTCTCCCTAAGCTAACTTCATGGAAACAGCCTAAACAGAGGGAAATTTCAGTACATAAAACTGATGTGTCCCCTGTTGTCACTTCTAATATAGACAGACCCTTCAATAAAGGTAATGATGGTGACAAGTTTTGTCCCATACACAAAAATATGCATCCTCTTTGCAAGTGGCATGTCTTTAGAGAAAAGCCTCTTGAAGAACGTAGAGCATTCTTAAAAGAGAATGGAATTTGCTTCTGATGTTGTACATCTTCATCCCACATTGCTAAAAACTGCAAAGCTTATGTCAAATGTACAGAATGTGGTAGCGAAAAGCATGACACCGCTCTTCATCAAGATCGAGCATTCTCAACTAAAGACACAAACCCCCATCTAGAGCATGGCAGGGAGGGAGATCTTGAAATCTCAGCTCATTGCACTGAAGTCTGTGGTGGTGGTTTAACTAACAGGTCATGTTCAAAGATCTGCCTTGCCAAGATCTATCCTAGTGGTTGCCGTGATAAATCAGTGAAACTTTATGCAATAATTGATGAGCAAAGTAACAGATCATTGGCCCGTTCTGAGTTGTTTGATATTTTTGACATCCAAAGCTCTAGTTCTCCATATTCATTAAGAACCTGTGCTGGCATTATGGAAACAACAGGAAGACGAGCCAGTGGCTTTCAAATTGAATCCATGGATGGACAGATCAGCCTTTCACTTCCAGATCTGATTGAATGTAATGAGATTCCCAATAACCAATCTGAGATTCCTTCACCTTCTGCTGCACTTCACTATCCACATCCTAAATCAGTAGCACCCCTTATCCCAGAAATCGATCCCAATGCACACATTATACTTCTCATTGGACGGGATGTTCTCAGTCTGCATAAAGTGCGTAAACTATTCAATGGCCCGCATGACTTGCCATATGCACAAAAACTTGACTTAGGATGGGTTATTGTAGGCAACGTCTGCCTTGGAAATATTCATAAGCCACTCACAGTTAGCACACTTTATACCAAGACATTGGATAATGGACGACCTTCACTTTTCGAACAATGTCCTAACATCTTACAGGTGAAAGAAAGATACAATGATTCATTCAGACCTGTTCCAGCACATAAAATGAACCATTTGGGTGACAGTTTTTGGGCATACGAAAGATGATGACAAAGTGGCTCTGTCTATTGCAGATGGACTGTTTTTGAACATTATGGAGAAAGGGTTCAAGAAAATTGAGAACAACAGTTGGGTAGCACCACTGCCATTTAAAAATCCACGACAACATCTTCCTGACAATAAATCACAAACAATGAAACGCCTCGCATCACTTTTGCGCAACTTTGAGAGAAAACCACAGATGAGAGAATACTTCATCCCACTTCGTCCTTCATGGGAAAAATCTTTGAGAATGGACATGCTGAGTTGGCTCATCCTCTTGAAGAAGTGGTATCTTCCACTCTTTGGCGTTTACCATCCCAAGAAACCTGGACAGATCAGGGTGGTATTCGATTCTAGTGCCCAATACAATGGCGTCTCCCTCAATGATGTGCTGTTAACGGGTCCTGACCCCTGACGAACACAGGAATTTTCTGAGATTTTTATGGTTTCAAGACAATGACTTGAGCAAGGATATTGTGGAGTATCGCATGAAGGTACATGTCTTCGGAAATAGCCCATCACCAGCCATAGCCATTTATGGTCTGAGAAAGTCTGTTCACCTAGAAGGACAAGATCCTGATCCTGAAGTGGAACAGTTTGTGCGGTGTGATTTCTATGTTGATGATGGATTAAAATCTCTTCCCAGTGTAGAAACAGCAGTGAGTTTGCTAAAGCGAACTCAAAACGGTCTTGCTAAGTCAAACCTGAGGTTACAGAAAATTGACGAGAGGTCATGGAGGCCTTTCCATCACAAGATTACGCAAGCGATCTAAAAGATCTAGACTTTGACACCGACACTACAATACAACGCAGTCTGGGCCTAAACTGGAACATCAAAACGGACAATTTCACTTTCCAAGTACCAGAAGAAAGTAAACCCTTTACACGTCGAGGAGTCTTGTCAACAATCAATAGTCTGTTTGACCCTTTAGGTTTCGCAGCCCCAATAACTTTCCAAGGAAAATGTTTTCTGCGAAAAGCTCAGGGAACACTGACTGGGACTCTCCACTGCCACAAGACATGGAAGCAGCATGGGAGAAATGGCGCAGCTCTCTACAAGAGCTAAGACATCTTCAAATACCCAGAACTTACTCTGAACAGTCACCCTCCGAAGCTGCATGCCTCAGACGATTTTTTGCTCTTCGAGGTCCAGCAAAACAAATACCCTCAGATCGTGGGACAAATTTTGTTGGTGTGTGTAAAGAGCTTCAGATCCCATCAAACCTTGACAATGAAACTGTTCAAAAATACCTAGCAGAAAACGGGTGCTCTTGGACATTTAACCCACCTCATGCTTCCCACATGGGTGGTTCCTGGGAAAGGATGCTAGGAATAGCAAGGAGAATACTAGACAGCATGTTTCATCAGCTAGGTCACACAAAACTAACTCATGAAGTTCTCACGACTTTCATGGCCGAAGTATCCGCCATCATTAATGCTAGACCCCTAGTGATCCTACTGATCCTAGCAATCCATTTCTCCTTACACCTTCCATTCTACTCACACAGAAAGCGTGCACACCTGTCGCTCCTGCTGGTAAATTTGGAACCAATGACCTTTTTCAACGTCACTGGCGACAAGTCCAACATCTGTCGAACACCTTCTGGGACAGATGGAGAAAACAATATCTATGCTCACTACAAACACGCAGGAAGTGGCAATCCGAACAACCGAACATTGAGCTAGGCAGCATTGTACTCGTCAAAGATAGCCAAGCCTAGAGAAATGAATGGCCAATGGGAATAATTACTAGGGTATTCCCAAGCAAAGATGGGAAAGTCCGCAAGGTGGAAATGAGGGTTCCTAAACAAGATGGAACAAAGCTTTTTCTTAGACCTATAACTGAGACTGTCGTACTCCTTCCACCTGAATCCAACATAAAGTAATGTGTTGACCAGAGTCAACAATTAAGAACTAATTGTTTGTTAATGGTTGTCTCCCCCTAAGGGACATCTTGATAATTACATACTGTTGTAGTTACCATGTGACTAATCAGGAAGTTAGTGTTTACTATGATGGGCTTCGTTGGTATGTTTATTGTTCTCATTCATCTATATTATATAGCATTTGATTATTTGGTGGATTTGTTTATATAAGCTGCATTTTCACATGGGAAAGAGAATTGTAATGTCCTTTGCTTATGATTATATACTGTACCTGTTAAATTGATATCGGGGAATTTGGCATTTGTAAAATTGTGTAAATATTGAGTGTGTATACTTATATTGTTTATTGTTTTTTTTCTTTATTTCATAGTTTTACCCTATCCTTATTAAAAGTTGGAAAGAGACATACCGTGTCTGCCATTTTAATGAGGGTGGAGTTTAGCTCGCTGTCGAAATATACAGAGGACGTATATAGAGGACAGTACAGATGTAGCTCTTAAACAAATGAATAATGGTAAATCACCAGGTATAGATGGTTTGACTATAGAATTTTTATAACATTTTTGGAAAAATATTCGGATATTATTATATAATGCATTTTTAGAATGCATTCATAAAGGAAGCTTATCACCTACTATGAAAACAGGATTAATAACCTTGCTACCTAAACACAAAAAACAAATGATATCATTAGATAATTGGAAACCAATAACTCTTATGTACAGATTCTAAATTACTTGCCCTAGTATATGCTAATCGTCTTAAACTTGTACTGGGAAAACTTGTCGAGGAGTATCAATCAGCATTCATTAAAGGAAGATACATTCAAAATCATATTAGACTAATCCTGGACATGATCGATTATCAATCACTGATTCAATCAGAAAGCCTTATTTTATTTATAGATTTTTTAAAGCATTCGATATGGTGGAGCATGAATTAATATTTACGACGCTTAAAATGTTTGGTTTTGTGGAAGGGTTTTGCAAGGTTATTAAAATGTTGTATAACAACATTTTTAGTTATATATCCCTTAATCCAGGATTGACTCCAAGAATTGAGATTTTGCGAGGAATTAGACAAGGATGTTCAATTTCAACTAAACTGTTTATATTATGCACTCAAATGTTGGCGTATTTAGTTGTCAACCATCCTCAATTAAAAGGAATAACCATTTCTGACTATGAGTATCGGATTAGTCAATTTGCTGATGACACAGTAATATTTTTAAAAAACAAATCTATAGTCAAGAAAGCCCTGAACATTATTTCAGTTTTTTTCCCGGAGCATCAGGCCTTTGCTTAAATATAAAAAAAATGTGAACTTTTTCCTCTGTATTCATGTAATGAAGAAACTATAGAATCCATTCCTGTTAAATCTGAAGTGAAATACTTGGGTTTAATAATGTCTAAAGAAATGCATACGAGAGAACAAGTAAACATAGAAGAGAGAATTGACCGTATGAATAAATATCTTAATCATTGGCTTATGAGAGATCTGTCTATAATGGGCAGAATTCTCTTGACTAAAGCAGAAGGAATATCTAAACTAATTTACCCATGTTACTCTTTGTATTTCTCCTCAACTGATAACAAAAGTGAACTCTATTTTGTTTATTTTCATATGGAAAAACAAAGCCCATTATGTTAAAAAATCTCAAATGATTAAAGAATATAAAAATGGAGGTCTGAAAGCCTATGAATTTGAATCATCAGTTGGAATAATTAAACTGAAATGGATTAAAACGTATTTAACACAGCCTAATTCAAAGTGGTTTCATATACCAAAATGGTTATTCAAGACAGTCGGAGGGTTCGATCTTTTGCTGAAATGTGACTTTGAGGTTTCTAAATTGCCGATTAAGCTTTCAAAATTCCACAAACAAATTTTGTATTATTGGAAAATAATATTCACTCAAAATTTCACACCACACAACTCTACCTTGTGGAACAACAGGGCCATTACAATAAATAGGAAGACAGTATTCAAACAAGAGTGGTATGAAAAGAAGGTGTTATATGTTGTAGATTTATTGGATAAATATGGTCAATTTATTCAACATAATTCATTTATGGAGAAATTTGAGATAAAATGTTCTTTTCGAGAATTTAATACGCTGTGTAATACAAAATACCCTCACTTATTCAAATGTATCAGTTAAATTGCCTGAGTTGAAGATTGGAGAAATACATATTGAGGATAGAAAGTGTAAGAACAAAGTAATAGGGAATGTATTAAAAAGCAAGTTATTTTCAGACTTTAATATACCTTCAAAAATAAAACATTTGGATAATGAAGTATTTAAAAATAAATTTTGTAATTATCTTAAATGGCCAATTCTACCTAAAATGAGGAATATGCAATTTAGAATTATTAACAATGTTTACTCGGCTGCCGAAATCTTACGGAAAAGATTCCGTTTTGAGGTAGATCTCTGTGTTTTTTGTTTAGAGATGCCTGAAACCACTGAACATTTATTTTTTTGTTGCTCAGCAACATTACATTTTTGGAAGGATGTCTACAGCTAGATAAACATTGACACTAATACTGATATTTCATCGTTTAATTTGTTTCAGGTGTTGATTTATGCAGATGGTTTTTCAAAAGAGATGTCATTGATGGTAAACATCACTCTTACAATGGGTAAATATCATATACATAAATGTAAGTGGAATAAGAGTAAGCCCTATATAAATTGTTTTAAAAATGAATGTAAAAAATACATAGAGTCTCTAAAATGCTTATACAAAGACAATCAACCCCTTGGTGAATTGTGTAAAACCATGGATGAGTCTTTGTTATTTTAAGAATGGTAATATTTTTTATATTTTTAGTTACTTGTTTATTTCCCTTGCAACCCCCCAAAAATGTTTGTTTTGTTTTGTTTAATTTGTGGAGATTTATAAATATACACAAGGATAATTTTGTATAACTGGAATTTAATTATGGAAAAGTGTGTTCATATGCATAATTGTTTTTCCCCATTTTGAGTCTGTAAATTGTTATTGAGAATAAAAAAAAAATCATCTTTGTCTTCTTCACATTTTATCTGTGGCAGGCAAATTAGGTGGTGCGCTACCGCCACCTAAAGGTCTGGATGAATGATGGATAAAGTGTTTTTTGCTGACTTGACACCGAGGCCTGGCGATGCGCTGCACACTTCTCTAAACACACTGGAGACTTAAACATTTGCAGGCTTAGAGCATGTGTAGGAGAAATTGTGAAAAATTATGTTTTATTAGAATCTATATGTACTGTAGGCTTAATTGGGTTGGCCATGAAAAAATGTTGAATATTTAGTTATAAATGTATAATCAAAAATTTTATTTATATAGCGCTTTTAACAATGTTCATTGTCTCAAAGCAGCTTAACAAGAATGGGAAAAAAAATTAAAAAGAAAATGGAAATGGAAATGTGTACGTGTGAGAAAAATGTGTATAGATAAGGAGATGAATGAGTGAATGATGAGTAAAATGTCTCTGATGAGCAAGCCAAGGGTGACGGCGACAGTGGCAAGGAAAAACTCCCTGAGATGGCAATAGGAAGAAACCTTGAGAGGAACCAGACTCAACAGGGAACCCATCCATGAATTGAGGTAGTGGGAAGAGCAGCCGTAAACAGTTTACATTTTGACAAGAGTATTTGTGTGTGCAAATAGCAGTCAAATAAATATTGTGCAAAAAATTGCGAGGAGCAGCACAGGTGGGTATGAGCAGATTGAGATGGATGTACATCAGTGTGATTGTGCATGTGTGTTTATCAGTTCAGTCCAGATGTTATTTAGTTCGTCTGAGTGATTTGTGTGTGTGTGTGTGTGTGTGTGTGTGTCTGTCCAGTCCCTTTGTGTTTAGGAGACGGATGGCTTGCGGATAAAAACTGTTTCTCAGTCTGGATGTGAGGCCCGAATGCTTCGGTACCTTTTTCCAGATGGCAGGAGGGTGAAGAGTGAGTGTGAGGGGTGTGTCAGGTCACACCCCTCACACTCACTCTTCACCCTCCTGCCATCACTCCTTATTCACTCCTACACCACACCTTATTCACTCCTACACCACACCTTATTCACTCCTACACCAAGCCCTTGACTCCTACAGATGGCAGGAGGGTGAAGAGTGAGTGTGAGGGGTGTGTCAGGTCAGCCACAATGCTGGTGGCTTTGCGGATGCAGCGTGTGGTGTAAATGTCTTCGATAGAAGGGAGAGAGACCCCGATGATCTTCTCAGCTGTCCTCACTATCCGCTGTAGGGTCTTGCGGTCTGACATGGTACAATTTCCAAACCAGACAGTGATGCAGCTGCTTAGGATGCTCTCAATAGTTCCTCTATAGAAGGTGGTTAGGATCGGTGGTGGAAGCTGCGCCTTTCTCAGCCTTCTCAGGAGAAAAGAGGTTGTTGGGCTTTCTTATGCAGAGAGCTGGTGTTGAGGGACCAGGAGAGGTTCTCCTCCAGGTGGACGCCCAGGAATTTTGTGCTCTTGACGATCTCCACAGAAGAGCCTTCCTTACGCACCGCTTACGATGTCCCCTCCTCCGGCCGACGGCATCAGGCAACGCCGAGGACTGGAGGCCTGGTTCCCGAAGCAAGCCGAGGTCGCGTAGCTTCTCTCGCAGCTCATCTTGAATGAAATATGCCGGTTTATTGAATTACAAAAGTGTCTGGCGGTGGTAAGTATGAACACCCTTTGTGCCGGTGTCCATAAACTTTGTAAAATAAACGCGCTACGACACGATGTAAACAATCTAGCACCATTTTGGCTCCGGAGTGGCTGCTGCGTGCTACTGCCGCGCCGCCATCTTGGATCAAGATGTGTGTTATGCAGCTGAAAGTTCAATATAAGAGAAGTTATTTAAATTAACATGAAGTCCAGTTCAGCACAGGGATGAGTCAGCAGGTGCAGAGGGCAGATGGGGGTCTGGATCACTGGGAGCTCAGGAGCAGCATGTGTAGCTCCAAACCAACATGAAGCAGAATCCAGCTGGAGCAGGTCCTTCTCTGGATGCCTCAGGAACCTCGCAGCCTCTTTCTACTGAAGCTGGCACAATCTCCAGATGCCTCGGGATGGGTAGAAGAATACAGAGCAGGTGGAGAGAATTAGCGTAGTTGCCATTCAGGATAGATGTACTGGAGTATGAGGTTATGGGATGAATTACGTGTATGCCAGATTAAAGAGATGTGTCTTGAGTCTACTTTTAAACTGGGAAACTGTGTCTGAGCCCCGAACACTGTCAGGAAGGCTATTCCAAAGTTTTGGAGCTAAATATCAAAATGCCCTACCTCCTTTTGTAGATTTTGATATTCTGGGAATTACCCGAAGTCCGGAGTTTTGTGATCTTAAGGAACGTGGTGGATTGTACCGTATCAGAAGACAGGTTAGGTATGTGGGAGCTAAACCATTTAGAGCCTTGTACGTAAGTAATGCTATTTTGTAATTAATTCTAAACTGAACAGGTAGCCAGTGCAGGGATGATAATATTGGGGTTATATGATCATATTTTCTGGATCTAGCGATAAATGACTGGTGTATACAGGAATAACTGAACACAAACATTATTCTATTGCTTCACTTCTTGATAATAAAAAAAAATCTGTATGTTGTTTTTTAGTCCTTTATTGGTAATGACACTTGTACAGAATGTAAAGTAAGTTTGCCATTTTGTCAGAAGGGTGAGGTTCATGGCTGTTTAGGTGCTCTTTTGATCTCCTGTAGAGCCGCAGTAGTGAGAGCAGAAAAAATAATACCTGACCACTTTTCGTCAAAACGTTTTTGACAGTTTTATTGCCCCTTTTATGACCTTTGGATGACCTTTAGGATGTTTTTTATGGCTTAGAGGAATGATAAAAAGAGGAGAGGTTAACGAAGCTTATGCGTTAGACATTGTTTCATTTATTCATTGTAAGAAGTTGATTGTAGGTGCTTGGTGTTTTCTTTTATTATTATTATTATTATTATTATTATTATTATTGGGGAAAATTAATGCTTGTGAGGCAATCATTTCGGAGGTGCCTTTGACAGCTGTGTACGAGCCGTCTTTAACTAGAGCTAAGAAACGTGTTATGTATCTGCAGCGAACTCAGCGACCACCGCGTGAATCGCTTCGGGAAAAGATGAGTCTGGATTCAGGGCGCAAGTGGTGATTCGTGTTTAAATATTTAGACGGGGAGATTGTCACCACCTTTTTTAATTAATCAGTTAATCTGTGACAATCCAGAGCCCAGGCCAGGGAGCAGACAGACAGGCTAAACCAACCGTCTGCTAGCTGCATAGAGTCGTCACTCAGGGTTCATCATATTGAGATTGTGTCTGTTCCCCGAGCTAAACATAAACATAAATTTAGAAAGACTCAAAGTCTGTTTTAGTAATTTGCTTAACATAGATACCACAAACTCAGATCACACTGAATGCGCAGCCGCACCTCTGATCTGAAGCTCGGACTGTTAAATATTAGATCTCTCGCATCTAAAGCAGTTATTGTTAATGAAACTATCACAGATCAGGAGTTTGATATATTATGTTTAACAGAAACCTGGATTAAACAGGACGAGTATGTAGCTCTAAATGAAGCGAGTCCTCCTGGATACAGCTACATACACCAGCCTCGGCTAACTGCTAGAGGAGGAGGAGTCGCAGTTATTTATAACGATAATCTGTCTCTCGTACAAAAACACAGTTTTAAATTTAATGCATTTGAAGTTCTCTATAGTAACATAAAGTCAGCTCAGTCGATCCCGCTAATCATCATTTACAGACC
>JAAGKR010002819.1:0-85568 GCA_011419295.1 Clarias macrocephalus
CCACAGGAAATGTTATTGACGGGAGGCTAGCTGCGGAACTGGGCATTCCAGTTAGCCCCCTCCCTTCCGCCATCCCGTTAGTCTCCCTGGCTGGCCAGCCAATTTTCGGGGTGCGTGACGCAGAGGACGGCCTAAGTGATACTACAGCTCGGATGTCATTTTGAGCAAATTTCATTTCTGGTAACCTGGGTGCCAGAGCAGAGAGTAGTGCTGGGGTTCCCCTGGCTACAGGCTCAGTGTCAATAGACTGGGTGATCGAGCACTCTGCGCTCAGCATACACTGGACCCCCAACCTATTAAAGAATTTTGTAGGGTCCAGATTGACTGTCTGATGTAGTGAGCTGTTTGTAGAGGGGAGAGGGGGGAGTACTGTAATGACATGGGTCAGAACCATGCATAAACTGTTCAGAACGGGCAGATCCGCAGGCTGCTACCATGCGGCACCTCGTGTGAATATTACGGTAGCACCGGTAAGATATCAGGGTCAAAGACACAGCAAGAAAGAAAGAAAGAAGGAAGGATAGAAAAATAAAAGAAAGGAAAAAGAAAAAAAAGACAACGTGTGCTGTTGAAAGACGGAGGCAAAGCCCCAGCCTCTGACTGTCTAAAATGCCGGCAAGAAAGCGGCACGCATCAGTCCATCAGTGCTCAGTTTAAGTTAAAGTGCACAAAGAACAAACTCTCCCTCTCCACTAAAATATATCCTTGGTAAGGGCGAATGCCCCGAGAAGATCTTTAGTTTTTGTTTTAGTTTCCAGAGCTCCATCTATGCGAGAACGGATGGGGCTCTGTTTTTCAGTTTTCTTTTGTTTCCTTTAAGTTCCTTAATTAATAATCCCATGCCATCTCAAACGAGAAGGTCTTTCTGTGCGTGTCTCAAGCACTCACAACACTCCTATTTCATTTACCTCCTCTAAATCCCTCTTATAATCATTAAAACATCTCGTCGTGCGGCTCTTCATACTGCACACGTAACAATTATAGGCACTTTATGGTGATATCAACCCCTATACACCTAAAAAATAACATTGTAACATCTACAAAATTAGTCAGCAGCATGAAGTGTCTTTAAAATTTCCTGTTGGATAACTATGTTGACTTTGGATGTGATAAAACACAGAGGACCCACCAGCAGATGACATGGCTCACCAAATCATTACCGACTGTAGAAACTTGTTAAGCAGTTTGGATTCTGTGTCTCTCTACTTTTCTCTGGGACCTTGGTTTCCAAATGAAATACAAAATGTACTTTCTTTTAAAAGAGTACTTTTGTCCAATTCGCGATATTTCAATTCTGTTTTCTCTTTAGCCCTTGTACTATGATCCTAGGACTGGAATAGATTTAGCCAATTTCTTTAAAACATCTGTGCATAGTGAATCTTGATTCACTGATTTCAGCCTCATTCCACTCCTGGTGAAGCTTTTAAAAGGTCATGAATAAGCTTTGCTTGACAGTCTTCCTAAGGCTGCAATCATACCTGTTGCTTTGGCACCTTTTCCTACCATTTCCAGTAAACTTTCCAGGAATTTGCTTTGACATAGCACTCAGTGAACAGCCAGCCCTTCCAGCAATGACCCTCTGTGGTGCACCCTCCTTGTAGAGGGTGTCGCTGTTTGTCTACTGCACAATTGTCAAGTAAGCAGTCTTCCCTATGATTGTGATTTCATGTACTAAACTAAACCAGAAGATACATGGTATTTACTGTTTGCTGTTTAAAAATAAAATATACTAATATGTCGGGATACTGAATATATTGCACAAAATTACATTCTCATAAAAAAAGTATAAGAATAAAAGTTTTACATCAAGCACATTTTAACCAGAGCTTACAACACAAAGAGCACAGAAGTACCAACAGTTTTACCATAAGGAAATCCAAATGCTATTAAAATGCAAATTGTTAATGCCCGCCAATCCTGTACACACCCACCTCTTTCTCCTGGTAAACTGGTGGTGCGTGTCACATGTCTAATAGCTGTTAGTGCACTTTGATTAATCAAATTAATTGCCATGACAGGGTTTAGCAATTAAAAAGTTCTCTAAGGTTGCTTGAAATATTTAAATACAAATATATAGAGTATATTGTCACATGGTTATTGTTAAGTGGGTGGTGTACTTCCTCATCACAGAGAACCACATGCATGTTTGGTCAATAACTAACATTTAAACTTCACACACTGTCACATCTGGATTTTGTGACTGAAGCTTTGTTCTGTTGGTCAGTGATTGAACACATTTGTGTTGATGTGTTAATTTCTTGATAAAGTAAAGGATCAATTAATGTAATCAGTGCTTTCTGACAGAGAGAACACACATGGTCACAATGTTATTATAAACAGTATACACGACAATTCGAATGACATAGTGATGGATCGTTCATGAACGATTCATTCTTTTTGAATGAGTCTTTAACGTGACTCAGAAGAATGAGTAGTCTTGGAGAGTGATTCGTTCGTTTTCTGCTGGGCGCACATGCGCAAAGCATGGCAAAACCTCCATAGGTCATGTACAGGAAACAGAAATGAGTAGTTACCTCTCGAGTCTTGGTCCGAATCATTCACTCTTTTGTCACGTGACTCTCATTGACACTATGCAGTGTATTACACAGGAAACAGAATTGAGCGGTTCTTCTCATGAGTCATCTGGTCTGAATGGTTCATTCTTTTGTCATGTGACTATAATAGACGCTAATAGCGTAAAAGAACAAACGACTGGGACCAGAAGATATGAGAGAGACGTGTTGGGGGTCTGTTTATTGAAAATTTATCATTTTATTTTATTTCTGATGAATGAGATTCAAAGAACTAAGTCATTAAAATGATTTAAATGTCTCATCACTAGAGTGACACATGCGCACTAAGACTGAGCACGAAAGACGGTTACCCATAATCCTGTAGCGTGCGAGAGAGAACAACCATTGGCTTAGTTATGATCACGTGATGCTTGACAGACAAAGTGCATGCTTACTACTTGTATATCAAGACCTTGCACGTTTATTAAAAAAGTTTTAAAAAGTTAAAATTTGTTTAAAAATTTTGCTTGTCTTGCAAAATGCTTGCAGATCAAGTTACTCGCAATCCAAGGTTCCACTGTATTTGAAGCGTGAAGAATAGTATATTAAATAGGGACTAACAATGGGGCTAACTATGGGCTAACAATGAGCTAATGCTATTACTTAGCAAAGCGCATCAAATCTGGAAGGAATCAAACTTTTGTATACTGTATGAGGCCATCAAATGATAAGGAAGTAATATGGAAATTTATTCGCAAAAGCATCAGGCTTTTGCAAATAAACCTGCTTTCTGTCAGGAAAAATATAGGCCTATCTGCTAAGAGGAATAGTACTTCTAAGCAACAATAAGAGATTGATCAAAAAATAAATAAGTTAAATGCAACAATAAAAATGTAAACAGAACAAAAACAACAACAGGCCTGCTTGCTGTGACAAAAACAAATGTGGAACTTCCAGTGCTGCTCTTTTTATGGCAGAAGGCTACCAAAGCTTCATGGCACAAAGTATAACACACTCATTGTTTTTCAGTTTACGGTACTGGCATGGCTTTAGGGATGAAATGAGTCATATGATGCAACAACTTTGTGATCTGAAGTCCATCCAACCCGATATGCATGTGCAGTACATAATGGGCTGCACAGTAACCACTGAGCACCTTGGCAAGAGGCTGCTACTGTAAATGGCTATAGAGCTGCTTTTGTCACTAAGACCTGCCAACTCTAACTGACATAGTGTTTGGGTATAGATTGCAAAGACATAAATAAGTCAGATGCCACACACACAAAAAAATATGCAAATAGGCTGAGTGCCATCATTATACATCTATAGGATGCCATTAACTTTTGAGTCGTCATTTTAAATTTATTATGTTATTATGAAAGTACTCTCTTACTCATTGTCGACAGCACTTACAGTATTTTGTACAGGGTTGTGGAAGACCTGGAACCTATCCAAGGGGATCTGGGAGCTAGGCTGGGTCACTTTGGAAGTTGACGGGAACACACACACTGACACACTATGAACAATATGAACATGTCTTTGTACTGTGGGAGGGAGCCGGAATACCCAGAGGAAACCCACCAAGCACAAGGGAAACATGCAAACTCTACGCACACACACCCAAAAGAGGGACTTGAACCCTCGACTCCCCTGGAGGCAAAAGGCCACAGTGCTAACCACTGTGTCACCTTCGGTCTATTATAACATTATTGGAAAGATAATTGAATTTGATAATGTGGGTCATTAAAGATGTATTAATGTGAGTTATATATTGTACTATAAATACCAATAACTGTGATCTACTCTATGTTCTATAACTCTTTCAACCTTGAACAATCACAGCACCGAGTCTTCCAGGCCCACTGTATTTGTGTATACTGTATATAAAAGTGCTTGGGCTTTGTTTGACATGGATACAGACCCAGTTATTACTTTGTGTAACATCTTATTGGATGACATGATTTCACTGTAATTCTGGATAAACCCAAGCACTTGTGTGGCAGCTCAAAGAGATGATGTGCGGCGTACTGCTCCCGAATCCACTGCTCAAGTGTTATAAACCATACTGCAAGTAGGGATTTTTGGATAAGACTCGGATGAACTAGAATCTGGTGTGACAATTTCCACTCTGAAGTTGTTATGCCATTTTTGTTGAGTGCATTTTTTGCATTTTGCCTCGTCTGCCACTCAATTTTATTTTTGAAGTATTATATGCTTGAGTAACAGTTTATGACATACATGAGTTTATGTTGGGCTGGAGGGTTCATGTGACCATTTTCAAACCCCCTTTTTTTGCATTTACTCATTTGATGATATTTATTACATTGCTACATGGGTTGGGCCCTGTAAAATACATACATACATACATACTTACATACATACATAGTTACATAATGTAGGTCTTATCTTCTCTGGTTTTGTACTCCTATGAAAAACCTTAAAGTCTTACAAAGCTGCTATGAACCTAAGAGCCCCTTGGACGATCTGAAGCCCCTTTTCCACCAAAAGGAACCAGGTTCTAGTTTATGTCTGGTGCCAGTGCTGATTCAATAACAAACTTTCTAAGATATTACTTTGTTTTTCCATGGGCTAGAGAGTCATGTCGTTATGTCACTATATACGTCCTTGTACATCTCTACTTTTCCAGCAATGTTAGCAGCAAAGGTAGCGTCAATGTTATCGCTAGTGGCAATGATGGTGGGAGTGCTAGAGCTAGCAGCAGTGCTAGTGGCAAAAATGCTAGTGGCAAAAACAGTGGCAGGCACAACAAAACAATGGTGAACTACAACATGGCTTTGTGAGCAGTTCTCCTGGCTTTACTCTCTCTCTCTCTCTCTCTCTCTCTCTCTCTCTCTCTCTCATCATCTATACCGCTTAATCCTGTATTCAGGGTCACGGGGGCCTGGAGCCTATCCCAGGAGACTTAGGGCACAAGGTGGGGTACACCCTGGACAGGGTGCCAATCCATCGCAGTCTCCTGGCTTCATCCCTGCTAAAAAGCATTTGAGCTGCCCGTTGCTTATTGAGTCCGCAATTGAGTTGGTCATGATAATTCCACCCCTAGCTCCTGACATAAGTGCTTCTTTGTTCTGGCCCAACAAAGTGTTGGTGCTGCCATGAAATCATTTTTTTTTCCTGTTTGTGGGCCAGTGCTTTGGATGGCTGAAAAGAAAAAAATAGTTTGGAATTTTTATAAGAGTGTAGCTATCAAGCCATAGTTTTCACAAATGTTATGTGTCTTGAACTACTGAGGTGCCATGGTGTAGGTATTAGTGATTCTGTCAGGTGCTTTGTTAAGTAGGAAATCCCTAATTGACTTCACTATGATTATAACAGTGTGTAGAAAATAAGATTAAGTATTTAAGGTCATTTCAGCGGAAGATCATTATGGTGATTGCAAAAAAAAAAAAAAAAAAAAATGGTTGGTAACAATTTCCATGAGCCCATAATCGTAAAAAGCATTACAACCAGGCTTATATTTTTTATAAGGTGACTCCTTGTGAAATTTTTTATATCTCAATAACAATACCTCGTAAAACTCTAATCATGCGCCATAGATAATTGTAAATAATAGCTGTTTACACAATACACCTTGTGTAACATTGGAAACTGTTAAGCAAAGAAGGAATTCATGTGCAAGGTTGTAGCAAATAAAGTGAAATCACAATCTAGCAGCAAAAATGTAGGCAAATGTCTGAACACAATAACTGTTTCACTGAGCAATGTTCCCACTATGTGTTCAAAACTTGGGTAAACACAATAAGAACTTTTACAACATGGTAGGAACTCAGTGGTATTGTTTCCCTCAACATTTTATTATTATTATTATTATTATTATTATTATTATTATTATTTGGGGATGTAAAAAAAAAAGTAAGAGTATGAAGTCGCTAGAAGAATTGTTGAGAGTCTATGTTGCTACGTCAATGGAGTTCTCACAATGTCTTCTTTAGGAGTGTTCTATGACCATGGCACTGTAGCTCCACGCTACCTTGTGAATAAAAGTTCATAATAACATTCTTCTGGTGCTTACCAAATTTATGGCCCGATTTTGACCCCATTCTCACTGCACTCATTTTAGGACACATGGGAACTTCATTGGTCTTCGTCAGAGTGTGATGGGGACATTAGTGCAGCAAGACCTTAAGGAATTTTTCAAAGAAAATTACAACAAGCTGTTGAGGGTTCAAAACACAATGAGTTAATTAGCATTAATAACCAGGTTTGCAATATATGGTTCGATACTGAACTGTTCAAATATTGTAAAGAAATATTCATTAAAAGTCACACTAATACTCCCACAGGCCTACACCACAGCCTCTGCTAGCAGGGAGAGAAGTGTCCTAATTTTGTGTTACACAAACAGGTTTCATAAGAGTTTGTTCTCTAATAGGGATTTACACAAAAAAGCTTTAAAAGTTCTAGATTTAACTTTTTTTTCTTAGGGCATTGTTAAGGGATTTTCCAGTACTTAAATTATTTGTCTTGTCATCCTTCTGGGATATGGCCCAGATTGTTCACCAGCATGAAATAGCAAATCTCCAAATTTCCACAGTTATAATCAATATATGTCCACTGGGGTGGGTCGATAGGGCATTTTCATAGGTTATTTACTGACACATTGCTGTAATTTATCATGTCTTTTCTCCACTCCCCACCTTTCCTAGAGGAAAAGAGTACGATACTCTGAGCTGGACTTTGAGGTAAGACCATGTACTCCTCTGTACCCTGGCTTAGTGTTTGCGCTTTGCTTTTAGCGAAGGGGTTTAATTGCTGTCTAGAGGACCCGATGGCATTGCTGCTTTAGTGCTTGTATCCCTTTGCATTTGTCATTCAGAGTAGCAGCCATTCAATTCATGGTAGAGTTGTTCAGTGTTTCATCAGTCTTGATTCAAATCGTGTTCCGGATTGGAAATGGAGCTCCTTTCATATTGCACCAAACAATGCTAGTGTTTGAAAAAAGGATCTGGATGAGAATATCATGACAAAACTGATTTGTTTAAACGTTGCGACTGCAGAAACACTGGGCTGTGAGCGTGTGATTAGTGAGAGAGTGTGCACATAAGACGCCTGGGGAATGACTAAGCTCTGGAAACCAGCAAACCTCCAGTCAACATCAGATTTATTCTGTCTACTTTGTTGCAAGTTGTTCATGGATCTAAAGGATTTGGCGGCTAAACATAGCTAATTCAGGACATTCTTTTGTGAACGTTACTGGAGTTTTGCTTTCCAACATGGAGGCATCCTCTCAAGCAAAGGTATGTTACTAACAAAATCCAGTTGCTTTTAGTTTCATTACTTCTTCCATCCTGGACAGGGCTGCATGGTGTTTCTGTCTGGGGGAAAGAAAGAAAAAAAAAAAAACACTCAGTCAGTTTACAATATCTGGCCACCCAATGCTATTACAGGATCTGGTGAAAAGTGATTGGTACAAGGTCACAGTTCTTATCCACTGTAAGACTAATTGGAGTTTGATTTCACAGTGCGATTTGACCCAGGATGATCTAAATTTTGTAGTGAGCAGCCATGACTGTTAGCTTTAAACCACATTTAATTAAATCGGTACACAGGGGAAACTGTGTCACCCTGTAGAGAATGCCACCGAACAAAGAAATCCAGCTGTGCCCCTGATTCCTTTGGCATTTAGACTCAGTGTTTTGGAGACTAAAAAAGAAAATAAAATCCATAGTAATGGTTGGCAAATATTGCCAGCTACTGTACATACCCCACATCCGAGTTTGTCTCTCCACTACCATCACCTTCTGTCCCCTTCCCGTTTATTCTGTTTATTTTTTTTTGTTTTGTTGCTTTTCTTGTACCTTCCTTCTAGAAAGTGATGCACACTCGCAAAAGACACTCAGAGCTCTACCATGAACTCAACCACTCCACCAAGTTCCACACCATAGATAGGTATAGCAGGGATGCTGCCATGGTCAAGTTTAAGGTAAGAGTCTAACTGTTTTTACGGGTCGGGGATGGGAAGTGTGGTACTTCTGCACTAGTTGCATTGGCACTTTGAGATTAACTTACATACTGTATGGCTTGCAATGTGAACTTTTATTACCGTGATGCTTGAAGGATCTTTTAAGGATTTAAAGGCAAAATGATTTATATTTTTACACTGGAATTTTAGGCATTCATAAAAAGCGATTGACAGTCAAAATTTATTTGGAAATTAACATTTAAAAGATAATTTTCAGAATACATGATTTTGGACTGTAAATGGACTAAATAACATAAAAATTATTTCATTTATAACAATGGACATAATATTAAGGTATCAGTGTGATTGTTAAGTCTGTAGTGACAAGATGGCAGGTTTTAGTTCTGGAAAAACCAGATTACCCTCTTTAACTGGAAACCTTGAAATATGTTCCTTTACAAAAGCTGTCCAAACTTCTTTTTCAACATTTTTATTATGACTACAAAGTCTGAACGAGTCATGACACCATAATACATGAACTAAGCAGTCACACTTTTATTCGTATGGTATTAGATAATACTTCAAACCTAACTTAGAACTACACCTTAAAATGTTTAATCACAGAAGTTTTATCACAAAGTTTACCAGGATGTCCGAAAGCAAGTGTAAATGCAGCGCCAATGAAGCTGGTACTGCTAAGAAGCACAAAGCAATATGAATGAATGAATAAATGAAAAGGTGAAAATAATTGAGAGCATGGAGCAATTGAATGCTCATTCTTTTAACATTAATTGGTTAACCCTCGGCAAAGTTTTAAAGAACAAGGACAAGATCATGGAACATGTTGGTTTTATACTGTGTATAGCCAATTGTGTTAGTTTCCTAGTATCCAGACAATGTGTGATGGACTTACGAACAAACTGGACTTGTGAACAAGCTGTTGGAATGGAACTCGTTTTTTATGTACGGGACTTACTCTATTGATAATACTATGTTGTGATGTAACTCCCCCAGACTATGTATTAAAATAAATCATAGTATGCAGGACACAGTATACATGTATTTTGAACATCCTATTTTTTAAGACATGCAGTTTTTGGAAACAGTAAATCTAATCTAACTGGAAAAAGGGAAACTCAAATTTAGCATTTGTAGAACACATTGTTATGTTAATGAGCCTTCTATTTACTCCCAAGTGCAGCTGCCCTTAATAAAGTGCACATTTAGAACCACATTAGGATCTGAGAGCAACCATTTAATAACTTCCAAAAAGATTTAGGTTTTCTTACATAGTTGCTTCTAATGTTCTCTTTTTTTGTGTGCTGCGGCAATGACAGTGATTAAGTAGGGAATAAAACAAAAGGCCATGATGTTGTAGGAAAATAATCAAAGTCTGGGTTGTATAAGACATTCTCGCCACCCAGAAGCTGATTCTGTTTTAATAAAAGCACATCTTGAGGTGTTTTTTTTTCTCTTCCTGTCACACCCAAGCAACAGTAAGAACACTTTTAAAACACTTTTTTTTATTAGAGAACTTTTTGTTCTTTATCCTTCATATCCTTTCAAGAAGGTTAGTTCATGTTATTGCATATAAAACCCCATCTCATGAATGCATAGTGGAGAGAGATGTAAGTACAGGTACATGATATTTTCAGTGAAACAATAAACACAAAGACTACGAAACATGAAAAAGGCACAGTGGGGCTAGTGAGGAATATGCAATATTCCTCAATCTTAAAGCTTTTTGAAAAAAAAAACCTAAGGAATAATATAATATAATATAATATAATATAATATAATATAATATAATATAATATAATATAAATTGTGGGTATATAAGTACAGAAAAGTAGGGGTATCTACAGTAAGTACTGTAGATAAATAGAAGTCCTCCATTTATGATGCTACTTGCTATGAAGTATCAAAAGTACCAAGCTTGTATTTGCTCACAGTAGCCTTCAAGACCCCTTTCTGCTTCCCGACTATAAATGTCCTGTTTTTTTTTTGTTTTTGTTTTTTGTTGTTACCTGCACCCGTTTCTGCTTCTGATTTTAACACACCTGCTACAGTATATGATTGTGTGATTTGCCTTCCCTCTGTAAAACACTCAATCATGTATAGCAGTCAGAAGGTGGTGTTAGTACCCCTTCAGATACTACACACCACTGTGGTTACAGTATGTAAGACACCACAAATGTAGTGAAGTAGAAAGTACAGATATTTGCTTTAGGATGCAGTGGAGTAAAAGTAAAACGTATCCACTAATAAAACTACTGAGAAAAGATTGTTAAGAAAAAAACAGTAGTACAAAAAAGAACAGATACATAAAATACTATACTATACTCTGAAAATACAGTTTGTATTTTATTTATTTATTTATTTATTCATTTATTTCTTTCATTTTTGAAGTTTGCTAATGCTTTAGTCCTTTGAGATGGCAAGTATTTATTGAACATTACACTGTAAGAGAAATGAGTATACAGTATTACCAAAGCAAATACGTACCCACAGGCTGTGAAATCGCCTGACACACATCACAGCACAGTACTTACTATACCTAAACTAAGATGCATGACTGATTTGATGACCGTAATTTTATATATTTTTTTTACCCAACCGCTAGATTTTATTTATGCTCATGTTCTAATGCTTATATTGTATTGAATTCTGTTTGTGAACTAAAAACATTTACTACATTTCTCACATTTCTCTGCAGCCTGATATCTTTGGAAAGCGTACAATGCATTTTCCTGTTAATGGGACTGATAAATGTTTTATGCTCCATAAGTAAGGAGTAAGGAGACCCCATACACAATTTTGCACTCTTGTTTCCAAAAGAGATTTATGTCATTAAGATTTAAAAACAATTACCTACTCCCAGGGTAATCTTCAGGGGCACTTACTACATGTTCACTCATAGTTAATTTGTGTCATGCTGTTTGCACCCTATCTCGTTTCCAAGTTGTTGACTTGGATTTGCCTTAAAATTTTGGAAGGAACATGGACCATGCCACCGAATCACCAACATGCATTTTGACTTAGTGATTTCGATTGCACTCATGAATCCTAATGGCATTAACTTTTGCTTTATTTCATTCTTAATGAGGGAGATGTAGCCAAGGCTGCTTTCAGGGAAACATCAGGCACGTTCTGTAATCTCTCACACAGTTAACTTTGACAAAGCAGTAATTGCAGTTATAATGGCATCTGTGAAAGTGCACAGAATGGAGATTATGCTTTGGTAATTACTATAATAACCCAGAGCCTAAGCCTTGTGACAGTCAGTCATTTTGATCTTATCCTCAAGTCACTAGGTTGAGTGTGCAGAAGAGAGCAACTGAATACTTCTAATCTTTCCTTTAAATACATGCATTAACCCCATGTAATTCTCCTATTCAAAAAAAAACAGATATACAGAATAGAATTCAGTCATGGTCAAAAGTTAGTACCCCCTCTTTTATTACTAGGTGTGTGTGTGTGCGTGTGTGTAAAAACATAATACAAAATAATCTGATCATAGCGGGTCTCTGTATTAACCAATACAACCTCAGAAGTACAACAACGTATACCTTGTCTCACTGGTCCATTATTTATTTATTATTATTTTTTAAAGAAGCCAAAAAAAAAACCAGGGGCAATACTAATTGCTAACTGCTTTCACCTGATTCAAGAGGGTAAGTAATCATCAGCTCTTGATGCATTGATCATCAGCAGGTGTACAGACCTCTATAAAACCAGAGACCCTACAGGTTTCATTGTGCATGTTAAAGTCCATGAGAGTACAATGAGAGCACAAAAGTCGCTGTGAACACAAGTGTGATTTGTTTGGAAACTTGCCAGAAAGCATCTTCTGTTTAAAAAGAACATGAAAGCAGCACTGAGGTTCACAAAACTGTATCTAAACAAGCCACAAGACTTCTGGAGTAATGTCTTATGTACAAACTGAATGAAAATGGAGCTGATTGTCCTTTATGGCCCGAGCCATGTTTGGCAAAAATCAAACGTTTCACCAGAAACCCTTGTCATTGTCAAGCACAGTATTGGAGGGGTGATGGTTTGGGCTTGTTTTTTTGCAGCTACACGACCTGGGCACCTTGCAGTCGTTGAGTCAGCCATGAACTCCTGTGTATACCAGAGTAATCTAGAGGCAAACATGTTGCCATGTGTCTGAGAGTTAAAACTTGGTTGAAATTGGGTCACGCAACAGGACAATGATCTGAAACACACAATTTAACCAAATCAGAATGACTGAAAAATAAAGGATTCAAGTTTTGGAATGGCCTTGTCCGTGGGTTGGTTGAGGTCTTGTCCTTTGGAAAGTTCAGACCTCAACCCAATTGAAATGTTGACCTTAAGAGAGCTGTGTATAAGCGAATCCTCAAAACCCTCAATTAACTGAAGCAATGTTGAACAGAAGAATGGGCCAAAATTCCTCCCCAACAATGTGAGAGACTGATAGTCATACAGGAAATTAATACTTCAAGTTATTGCTTATATAGATTATTAGGGTACTTATTATTGCCACATTTAGAAATTGTGCATTTCTATATCATGATAAAAGAAATGCGTTTAGTATGGAAACTGCTTGCAATTTATATTATAAATGTTCCATGATGCTTAGTGTAACTCGCATGGGAACAACGTGTACTGTATGCTTTATATTAACCTGTATGTCCCTGAGGAGGTTACATTCCCTAGATTCAATTAAGAAGGATTGCTGTAGTGCCTACTTGAATGTAGCAGAAAACCTTCCCATAAAAAACAAACAAAACATTCAGTTTTTATAGGAATTTGGAAATGTATTGTCAGACATTTTACAGCCAATCAGTCAAATAAAATGTAATGAAATGAAATGGCAAGCAAATGAAAGTCAAAATATTGATCAATGTCTAGTATGTTCAGTTCAACATACAGTAAAGGAAAAAAAAGAAGATGCTCTTCATTCAAGCATTCAGAACAAACATCAAGTAAATGTCCATTTGTAGAACTTTAAATAGAGAAGATAATTCATACATCCATGATGATTCATGTATACAGGCTACTTTATGTGAAGTTTCTGGTATAGGCTAAATATCTTAAAGTGAATTAAAACAGCCAAATGTTGAAAGTGAGTCTACTATTGAACCATCCAATTTCCATGCAGTAGTTACTGTATTTACAGTAAGTTCTTAAATGTATTCACCATACTGATTTTATTACTTGTAATCCATTTCAGATTGATAAGAGCAATTTAGAGCAGTCTATTTAGCTTGTACTTTTGGATGGTATGTAGCCAACAATACAAGAGAAATGGAAGGAAACAAAAGAACCAGAAAACCAAATTGGACAGAAGAGCAGTGTTTACTTGTGTTTAGTGTTTGAAGAATATTTCTTCTTTCTGCCATTTTGTCCTCTGCCATAGAAACTCGTAAGTCCTCCTCTCTACTCTTAACAATTTTTATCTTATGAGCTGTTTTTAGAGCTAAGATGTTTCATGAATCATTTTTATCTTTACTAAGATTTAGTCCTAAATTTAAGGGGAAATTCTATGAAAATGTCATAATTCTAATAATTTTCTTAGAATTTCATCACTAGGAGCAACTTTTTGGCTTAAGAAGCTTTGTGAATACAGGCCCAGATTTTCAGAAGTAGAAAAAAAACTGCCATTGTTCATTCTTTCATTTATTTGTTCATTTTCAACAGCTGCTTTCTTCTTTTTATGGTATACAAATCCTTAAAAAGCTTAATGAACTAAACCAATGCTATGAGTGGGCCAAAATTCTTCCACAATGATGTGAGACACTGATGAAATCATACAGGAAATGATTCCTTCAAGTTATTGCTGCTGAAGGTGGACCGGTAAGCTATTGAATCGTGGGGACTTTTATTATTATCGGGTCCTTTTATTATGGTTTTATTATTGTTAAATAAATAAAGGCTCAGTGAAAAAGTTACATGTTGTTATTTGTCTGAGGTTGTATGTGCATGTGTATGTGTAGAATTAAAAGAAGGAGTACTTGTTTTTGAACATGACTGTATGCCGGGTAGAATTGGTATTATCATTACTTTTTTTAGTATTATTATTAGTATTATTATATAAGGTGCAACTTTTAAGCACTCTCGTACTGAGTGTGTCCCTCAGAATAACCACTCAATTTCTTTCTCTTCTTTCACTGTGTGGTTCAAGTCTATTTTTTCCCTGTCCATTTGTTTTTCTTCTCCTTTCTATCCATTTTCTTTCTCCTGTACAAGCCATGTCGTTATCCTCCCAATCTCTATTTTCTACCATAACACATGGATGGATCAGTCTTTGCCCCTGAATAGGCTACACGTTAGCAATTGAGGTCCTCGATGCAGTTTGAAAGGCAGTTAACCTCTAAATGATGATGGTGGATGGCTATAGCTTTAGCAGAGACACCCCTTTCGACTCTAAATGGATGAAGGACTCGAACCTTGCGTTCAATCTAGTTGTGGCAAATGCGAGCACAAATGAACACAGCAGGAGAGTTGGGCTATAGAGGGAGCCAACATTCTTGCCTTCTAAAATGTGGATTGAATTGGCTATAACTTGTGCCTCATAGCCTAGTTTATTGCTTACAATTTCTCTTTCAGGAACAATAATAATCACATAGTCACTTGTTTTAAGGCAAACAGAGGTGGGTAGTAACACAATACATTAAATGTTTTGAATAAATTGTGCATCTGTGTACATTTCTCTACTATACGTATAATGTTCTGCTCATTTCATTTGTGCTTTCGGTTCTTTATTACAGTCATATCCTCATGTTTTTAGGTGGTCACACGAAGGTCATGTCGAAGTTCAAATCAAATGGCACATCAAGTGAAGATTAAGAGAAGCAGAGACAGAGTAGCCAGATTAATCCTTTAATGCATTTCTAGCTTCATAAGTTACATACTTTTTATAATAAAAGATTACTGCAAAAACTTGTCTCAAAATAAATGTATTGAATATAGCCCAATATATCTACTATTCTGCCTTTTTTGTTACTAGTTCCAAGCTTTATATTTTCTTACTGTCACTCCCTCACTCATGGTCTATACTGCTCATCCTGTACAGGGTAGCGGGACACTGGAGCCTATCCCAGGGATACTTGGGGCACTGGGCAAAGTAAACCCTGGATGAGGTGCCAGTTCATTGCAGGACAAACTAGCACACTTTCTCTTACATTCTCACTCACACAGTACAGAGAATTTACAAACATCATTTAACCTACTCTGAATGTCTTTGGACTGTGGGAAGAAACCAGAGTAATCAGAGGAAATTCACCTAGAATCAGGAGGACTGAGAGAACATGTAAACCATGTCTAGCTGCCTTCATTTATTTTTTTTTCTTTATAAATGAAGGCAGATAATTACCAAGATTATCGAACAATGGAAGATGAAAACATAATAAATAGTATATTAAAATATAGTTTTGCTATTTTTTTACTTGGTTCATGCTGGTCCGATAAGAAAATAGCAGATACACTTGGCTATATTCAATATATGATATAGATTTCTTAACTGAGTGCTTGCGGGATTTGTCTGCATTCCGTGTGATGAATTGCTGCCTTCCGCGGGAAAAAACGTGCATTTTTAATGGCCTGTACTTAAATAAACATCTATTTGTACTTAACTGAACACCTACTGTATTTGTTGAATAACCTATCTGTTGATAGATTTTCTTGTGTTAATCCCAGGACTCATACTGACAGTATACTCGTTATACAAAAAAATACTTTCTGTTTTTGTCCATTTTTTTTTCTCGCCATTGTCTGCTCTTGCCTGCACATTAGGGATGAAAATCTACTATCGGATTTCTGTAAAGCTGCTTTGTGCTTGGAACAACATCTATTGCTAAAGCTCTTCAAGTATGATTGAAATGAAATTGAAACCATTAATTTTCTATTTAAATAAACCACTTGTGGAAAGTATGTTTACTTGCAAATCCATAAAAATCGAAAATTGAAATGGTACTATTTTTATATTAGTGCTTGTAAAATATCTGTTTATTGCTATTATGAATTCAATCACTCTACAAAGAAAAAAAGTTGCAAACTCAAAATTTGTAGCTGATGTCTTGTGGCGGTTTGTTCACTGAACCATGAACCTTCAACCTTATGTGGTTGGTTTTACATGGCGCAAGACAAACTAGTCCAAATGCAGTAATTTTTCAAAACACAACATATTTAGTAATCAATAAGTTTCAACATGAATTAATGAAAAATAAACAAATAGCATAAAGCCTTATGCCTAATGTAATATGGTTGTTACATATACTATAATGCAGAAGTAGAAAATATTTATGTATTTATACCTTTTTGTATTGTTTTTAAGTACTTATTGTTTTAAGCACATACAAATGAATAAGTGATTCTTAAGCTTTCTATGTTTTTTTTTTTTTTTTGTAAAATAAAAATAAGGTCTTTTAAGTGAAACTTACTGTCTCAAGTAAATTATGGTTGCGCACGGATAAAAGGGGAAAGGTGTGTCAGGAAGGGCATCCTGCATAAAACCTGTAAGTTGTGTGTGGATGGGATTGGAAATACTGTACTTTACATATGAAATATATATAAAAATTTGTACATTTATTTACAGCAAAAATATCCTTTATCAATTCTTCTTTATTAAATGTATTTATTTAAACAAATACAAAATATTAAGCTCATTTGTAGATATTTGTACACAGATAAAGCTTGAAGTTTCATAGCTTTTTTCAAAAAACAAATCTGGCAACATGATAATTATAACAATCTTACACTCGAAATGGCAAACTATGTCTAGTATTTTCCTTAATTATCATATATTGTACAAGTTTACATAACATTATCCCATAATGAAGAATATTATAAAAACTTGTAATTTACAATCCCACCCATCATTGAATGAGAAATGAGAATGAGAAATCATGTTTCCACATATTTGTTCATTACAGTAAGAAATTCTACCATTCTGAAGTTTGTACGTATCAACATTAACCCTATTAGGACATTGGTGGCTCAATAGGTTACTGAGCAGAGGGTCATTGGCTTAATCTTCAGCACCACCAAGCTGCCACTATTAGGCCCCTTGAGCAAGGCCTTTAATCCTCTCTGCTCTGGCGCTGCCATGTCATGGCTAATCCTGCACTCTGACCCCATCTTTCTAACAAGCTGCTCTTAGTGAAGAAAGAATTCCACTGTGCTGCAATACATATGTGACGAAAAGGATTCTTAAAAAAAGCAAAATGTGGTTTTCCATCATAGATTAAAAAAAAAAAAACATCAGGAGGTGTATCTGGAAAAGGTGCATGTCATTTCCAGTTTCAAATAATATATAAGGAATGAAGCATAGAGGGGCATAATGTTATAGGAAAATAATACATATTTGCTTGGTTGATTCACTGTTCCACTGAATCAGAGTTATTTGATGATGTTGAGGAACATGGGAAGGTTGATACAGTATGTACTACTTCCGCCACACTAAAAGGTGAATCCCAGTTATTATAAGTAGTAGGGCACACAATATGTCTTCATAGCCAGATTGATTTGTAAAATAATACAAATAATAAAACAAAACGGAAAATTGTGAGATTCCCTCATGACCACGTTTGTAACTGAAACGATGCCATGTTGGGGTTGCGAGTCCTACTTTCCTCAAATTAAAGTCTGAATGCTGATATCTCAAAAGGCTTTGGAAAGCAAAGATGATACAACAGCACGCATTATAATGTTAATACTGCTTGAGACATCCTTCACGTCTCCGTCAAACAACCTTCATTATTATGAGCCGTTAGCACCAGTTCTACTGCTGCCACTCAAGCTTTCTTTGGGCTTTGATATGATTGACTAGGGAGAATAAACAGTTCAGTTATCTGTAGAATCAAGACAAAAGAGTTGTTGAAGTGAAAATAAATAGAAAACAATTTTAAACAATGTGGGGGAAAAAAACAGGAGAAGAAAATAGCAACGGTATAAGTAATGGAGTAAAAGTACTGTTACAAGACTTGAAGTCTACTCAAGTAAAAAAAAAAAAAAAACAATTGAAACTTTATAAGAGTCAAAAATCGCAAAATTATATTAGAGAGTTTTTCAAATGGATTTCTCTCCCCTGGTATGATGCAACATATACAGTTAAAAAGTTTTTTATAGGTATTATAGAGTAATCTCTGCACAATCATGTTTATAATTGCTTATAGTTCCCGAAATCTTTTCTCTCCTTCTTACACACACACACATTCTCTGTGGGTGTCTTTATGTCATTCTGTGTGTTAATGAAATGTTTAGTAAGCTATTTAATTCATACAAAGGATTAAACCATACACGTTCCTATCATTAGTTAAAATGTATGCTAAATTTATTCTGATATTTTTAATAATGTGTTGCAGCAGGGTGACGAGGTGCTTTTTCACCAATTTGTCCTCTCATTTCCTATCCTTTAGCAGTCGTTGATCTTTCAAACCGAGCACTGCACGGCATAATCAAGCCATTAATTGAATAATTGATTTGGCTCATTAACATGTTTCTAGATGACACCGCGCCCTCCGTAGTTTGAGCACGTCTCTGTTTTTGGTTCACACAAATTAGCCGTTAAATTGTGTTTCTTTACTGGCCGCCGCGTTGGCTGAGCACGGGCTAGCTTAATGAGGAAGCTGAGAGGGAAAACGAAACTAAATCACACATAAAGAGACGAAAGAGAACGGTGGTAATGTAAGGGCTGGTGCCAATTAAGATGCAAGATGCTCGCACAGAAAGAAAAAAAATAGATGATGCCCGATTGCATTAATTTGCAGTGCCTGTTTGTTTTTATTATTATTATTATTATTATTATTATTATTATTATTATTATTCAATGATATTACACTACATTTCTGATTAGATTAACATTCATAAGCCTTTGAGGAGTTTTTGATCTCTCTTTCTCTCAAAGTACAAAAGTTTCTAAAGACAAAAATGATTATAGCATAAAAGTTTGTGTTTATTGATTTCAACACTACTGTCTTTATACTTAATAGTCAAATTCATTACAAAGTGTTTTTCCTGAAACTATTCATTTAAAAAGACAGCATTTTACAAGTTCAACAATTGGTATTTGTCTTCCTGAGTGTAATTTTACATAAGAATACTTGATCGCTTATTCCCACTCCAACCTTGTTTGTATTTCCTACATGGAAATACACATTTGCCTTTTGAATTACCCTTTTTTCCCATTATTTTTGTAATCCCAATGCTGACTTCCTATGATCCCGTTGGCCTGTGTTTTACATACTCATATTTGCATACTCATCTTTTCCAATGCCCCATCTGTTGTTCCTATTTGCAATAAACTGTGCTTCATTTGCATTTACTAATTTTATTTTGCATGTTTTCTCGCAAGGCGGCACTGTGGTGTAGTGGTTAGCACTGTCGCCTTGCACCTTCTCCTTGTGCTTGGTGGGTTTCCTCCGGGTACTCCGGTTTCCTCCCACAGTCCAAAGACATGTAGGTTAGGTTAATTGGCGTTCCCAAATTGGCCATAGTGTGTGAATGAGTGTCTATGTGTGTGTGCCCTGCGATAGATTGGCGCCCTGTCCAGGGTGTACCCTGCTTTGTGCCCTAAGTCTCCTGGGATAGACTCCAGGCCCCCCCATGACCCTGAATACAGGATTAAGCGGTATAGATGGTGATGATCATCAATAGGTTGGACTGTGGATTTTGGTGGGACATGACAACATTAATAATGATGGAGCTTGAAACTAAATTAAGGAAAACAATAATATTATTCTAACAGCTTGCCTTCAACAAGTCAATTGTTCCCTAGGACGCATATTTTTTTCTTTATATTGATAGATGCTTTTGCCAAACTGGTGTGAAGAGTAGGAATAGTCAGTTTTTATGTTGCAATTTGCAGGATTTTAAAAGTCAAGCACATTGCTACTTGATAAATAAGCTCGGTTGACTCAGCTGCGGTGAACCGTTTGATTTCCCGCCCATGGTTCCTTTACATGAGTCGGTTGAACTATAGCCCTACCACTTAATTAGCACAGTCTGGCAATTGTTTACTTATGCATCTATAAACAAACCAAGGAAAAGGTCGAAAGGCTATCACATTTGACTTATGCTGTAGGCTGCTATTTAGTGAACTATATCTGACACAGCAGGTGTATTTTCCAAATGCCAGACACACACACACACACACACACACACACACACACACACACACAGTGAGTACAGCTAATATCATTAACCAGGGGTGCCAGCATTCAGCAGCATTTCCAGCCCAATTTTATTTCATAAAAGCACGCAAAAGATTTAAACCTTGCCCCAAAATTTTGCCACTGGGAAAAGATCCATAGTCGTATTTCTCCTTGCCTCTGGCGGGAGGAACAAGCTCATGCTAGTGCGCACACATTTTACATTGTATGAAAATGACCTATGGTGGCACCTGTGGCTGTCCCCTTGCACCTCCGGGGTCCGGGTTCGATTCCCGCCTCGGGTCTGTGTGCATGGAGTTTGCATGTTCTCCTTGTGCTTGGTGCGTTTCCTCTGGGTACTCCAGTTTTCTCCCACAGTCCAAAGGCATGCAGGTTAGGCTAATTGGCTCTCTCAAATTGCTTTCATTTGAGTATGTGTACGGGTGTGTGCCCTGCGAAGGATTGGCAGCCCATCCACGGTGTACACCACTTTGTACCCTAAGTCTCCTGAGATAGGTTCCATGCCTTCTGCAACCCAGTGTAAAGGATAAAGCGTTATAGATAATGAGTGAGTGAAAATAACCTGTTCTAGTATGTGTTGACACATTAATGTTACAGGCACACAGTCTATAATTACATATTGCCTTTATGTGCTATTAAACAGGTTTGATCACTTTGGTCTTTTAAAGGAGATGTATTTAGTGCTTCAGTGTGTGAATGAATCCATGAAGGATAACATTTCCTGAATAGCTGATTTATATGGCTTTATGGCCACCTTATGGAGGGTCAAGGGTTTAAGCGCTTCTACTTCCACATTGTCACTGTTGGGCACATAGGCCAGGGCCTTAACCCTATTCCCCATACAAAATTACTGTGTCATTGCTGGTCCAAAAACCTAGGTGAGAATGGAGGAGGCTAGAAACCTGGCCCCATAAAAACCACCATTGCTACTGAATTGCCAGAAATCATGGCCCAGTGTGCTCAACAGCACTCGAGGCATAAATGGTTTCTATTGGCTTTGTTTCTGTTTTCTTTCTGTTCTCATTTAAATTCCGATGCCTTTTCCTTATTATCACTTGTCCAATTGTGAAGTATTAATGCATGATTTGTTTTCACACCGCATGTCTTCCGCCACAGTTTGACAATAACCAAGCAGACAGCAGACCTGAAAGCATCAAACAGAGAAAAGGTAAAAAAAAAAAAAAAATCTAGAGAGCAGCAGGTCTGCCGTGACCAGCCTCTGTAGTCCATTCACTTGTTCTTTTCCTCCTCTCCGCTCTGCAGTCTCAGTAGTAATACTCAAACAAGCATAGATCTGTAAATGACTCCCTCAGCTCTCTATCTCTCTCTCTCTCTCTCCTGATACACAGAATGCTGCTGTGATTGCTGCTTTTAGCTCTCTCGTTTTCTCTACTCTTTTTTCTACCATTATATACTTCTTCTGTCTCCTGTGTATTTAGCACTGACCTTGCTTGTCCAGGACGAATCCTATACACTGTCCTTCTTCCCATATTTTTCATCGTTCTCCCCATTTACTTTCACTTAAGTGCATAGCGTTTAATTTATCGATTGATTTATTTGCTAGAGTGCTTGAATACTTGAAATAACTTCTATGAATGGTGATAGCAGAAACCTGTGGTAATCTCTCAGCTGCTTCACTTCACTGCAATCAGAAAACACACTTGCATGGTACTGTAGTTCACATCTGTTCAGGGTATATCTCTAACAATGTTAGATCTTAGATGAAGTAGCTCACTATCTCTAGCTAGCCAGAAATACACCATGAATACAAGATAAGGACAACAAAATTTGACAATGTTATCAAGTGCAAGTATTTTTATTACCCAACCTGTGTTCTGTGTGTATTTTGTTCTCTAGCTTGTAAAAGACGTTAAGTGCGAGCCTGATAATGAGACTCCCTCTCGCTTTGTATTACATGAGTTTTAAACACAAAGAAACATCTCATCCTGTAACTCCTAATCAGATACAGGAGTTCACTAGCTAAACAACTAGATGATAATACAAATCATCATCCAGTATACCTATCCAACAAGGATAAATTGCCTATCATCTGCCAAATTGCCACCAAATTAGCAAACAAATAAATACCCTATCTGCTCAGAAATCAACCAAGATTACCTGTCTGGATGCCAGCTCATGCCTCTCAGCATGCCTAAAGTTAGGCCTTAATAATATTAGATGTGACTGAGCTGGTACATAATCACAAATGTTAAGTTCCCTGAGTTGTTATTTCCTTTCTTTCTGGCTGCTAAGATGTGCAAAAAAGCATAAAGCATGAAGAAGATCAAAATACAAGCATTGACTGCAAAACACAGATTGGGTGTTTATGGACCCAAAGGAATATTAGAAGTAAAATCTCTCCATAGGTACATCTGTTGTAGTTACCTTCTACTATAGACATGCAAAAACAAATGACATTCAATCTCTGCACAATAAAACTCCCACTTTTAATTTACCCATTTCAGATATCTTTTGCGTTCAACCATAGACTGTATAAGATCTAGACAAAACCCTCTATGACGTCACCCATAGGTGAAAGCTCTGGTCATCACTGTCTTGGTACGGTAGGTGGTGACTTTGTCTAAATCTGATTAATCTATAAATGTGCAGAATGAATGGATCCTGGTTGTTGGTTAAAACATATCTACTTACGTAGGCCAGTTACCAGAACCTAGCTAGCTTAGCTTTAGCTTATCTGAATGGCTAAGGTGGCTAAGTTTAATTTATTTCTTTGCATTTGATTAAACGCCATCATCCATACCTTACATTCAATTCAATTCAATTTAACAATTGTCATTATTGCAAAGCGGCATTACATAATCAAAAGAATTATTTAAGTTTGTATGAAATGTGAATGTGTACATGTCGTCCCATTTCAATTCCTTTATTCCAGTTCACTGGTTAGTTAGCGATGCATACAGATATCTAGCAGTTTTACACCTGCAATTAATTAGCCCCTATCAATTATTCATAATTGTATAGCTTAATGTAATTTGAACTTTTTCATTACATTTAATAATTTGGGCCCAAACACTATGACATCAGCCTCTTGTTCTTCTAAAGATTTTTTCCCAGCATCCAGGGTTTTGGGATTAAAATGCCCAAAAAGTCATAAAAAATCAGCAGACAGGTTGGAATCTGCTACCATTAGGTTGCCTGAGAGTCTCAGCCCTGGGCCCTGTGTGGCAATGATGCAGCGTGCTTGGGCATCTTTGACGCATCTTTGCTTGCAACTATATTTAACATTGTAATTTGAAATTTTACAGTCATGAAAGGGAAATGTAGCTATGTAGACTGAAACAAATTCTTTTAATGGTTATTTCTGTTGTAAAGGTCTATGGGGATTGACTAAGTTTTGGACCTTTTTTTTGTTGTTTTTTTTGTAACATATGCAAATTAACCCTACAGCGTTTGTGCTTAAGCTAATTTGTCATGGTCATAAATGAATGTGCAACACAGACTTGGGTGAACTAACACAAAAGGCAATATGACGACTGTTTAATCCATTGAAACGGTGGGAGTGTTAATTAATTTTAGTCCAAAATTGGATGAGCTTTAGCATCTCTGGAGATCTCTTCTTAGTGCATACCCTGGAATAAGCCAGTTAATTATTTTATCTCAACCAAAAACAACTGAGTTGTTGCCACTGAAGACCATTTCACATTAAAGCATCTTGAAGTCATGCATAAGTTATTTTTTTTAACTAGTATTTAAACGCACACTAGCTGTAACTCCCATAGAAATTCATCCAAAACTATGCTGAGTCCAAAATCCATTATAAAATTCCGTTATAAATGTAAAATTGTTATGTTTAAATAACAAGCATATTTACATAATAGCCAGGAATACCAGCGCTTTTAAATCGCCAGCAGCATTATCAGTCAATTAAGCACTCCACACAGGGTCAGAAATCCTCTGTGGAATTTCTGCTGCATTTTCACTTTTTCTCTTGCGCAATCTTATTTCTCTCAAATGATCAAACTTGCCAAAACCGTGAATGTGTGATTGTTTTTCACTGTTGGAGCTGGTGTGAAACAGATGACACGGATAAAGTACATTGGCACTTGAATTTAATTCTCCCCTTAGAATTCTGCCATTCTGTCTATATACATTGTTTACCTTCAGTGAGTTTCTCATTTGTTCTAATGTGTTGCCCTTTGATCTCTGCAGCACTCTGATATATGCAGATTTTACCCAGGACTTAAGTTGAACTTAATTTCCCCGCCTTAATTACAGTATGCTACCAAGGAAATATCAAGGTTGATGATGATCTAGATGATTTGGTTTAGATATCCTTTTTGAGATTTGATAACCTCAAGATAATTTATTCCTTTAAACAAAAGCAATTATTAAATGTTGCACATCTTTGTGCCAAAAGTAATACAGAACTTTGATGTTTCTGCTTGTTTTCGATCATACAAATAACCATAAGAATATGAAAATCACTGAAAATATTAAAGTAATAAAGATCCCAAAACATAATACTATATTTAAAATGATCTAAATCAGAAATCCTACAAATCTGAAGCTACAAAATCTGATGCAAGTGAATTTTATGCACTGAAAAACTTTATAAGGAGCAAATGTATACACTTGCAAATTAATGCAATTATGCAGGCAGGCAATTATGAAGCAGTAGCATAGAGACATAGGTCAAGAGCTTCAGTTAACATTTATATCAAGTATCAGAATTGAGGGGGGTGGGAATGTCATCTCTATGACTTTGATTGCGGCATAGGTGTTGGTATCTGATGGGGTGGTTGCAGAACCTGCTCATTCCGTGAGATTCCAACGTAAAACAATTCCTAGTGTTTATACAGAGGTATAGAAAAAAAAGTGGCTTGTTGATTAAGAGATTTTATGGAGAATTGTTAGATTCAAAACCATGACAGACTATGGTTACTCAAAAAAAAAAAACACTCTTTACAAACGTGGTGAGCAGAAATGCACGTTTAAACATGAAGCAGATGATCTGTTATAGCAATTGCATGGGGTGCCATGTGCCAGCTACAATGTGCACAGGTTTCCCTGAACCTGGTTCGGCAATACACGTCTTGGTATACCTACACCCAATGTAGCATCGGGGTGCTTTCACACCTTGGGTCATTTGCTCTGGTCTGAAAATGTCTTGCGTTTTTCCACTGGTTTGGTTTATTTTCACACAGACAAAAATCCAAGCATATCAAAATGTGTCATTTCAAAGCATGTGAGAATGTCATATCTGCTTATTTGGTTCATACTGTATCTGCTGTGTGATCCAAAAAAAAGTAACTACAGGAAAAAAAGGTCCTGTGTCGTGGATTACTGCGTGCTTCTCTGACATGAGAGAGACAATTTCACGATTGAGGAGAATCTGTGTGGGTTGATTGTCTTCCTGATGATTGTTTATGATGTAGCCTGAATGTATCAGTTTAGGAAAATCACACAGTTTGAAAATTAAATACGGCTATGGCAGGAAAACAAAGTGTTGATGCGCTAGATTTGCAAGACGTGCGTTTCAAGACGATACAAGAGACGGCATGCATTAATCCTACTAAACTGTGACATGTTCATCAGGAGAATATTTTCCAAAAATCCATCAGGGATTGTAAATTGCTCTTATTTTAGTCTGGTATGCTTTCTCACTAGGTGGATGGCACCAGAGCTCGCCAGATGATTCGGATTGAGAGCAGCTCTTTTTAGGGGTCTTCGTGCACTTGGGTGCAATTACTGTGGTCACATAGTAACTTAACCAAAATAAACCTAGAAGAAAAAAGAACTAGAGCTCTGATTTAAACAGATTAAAGCCTGTAGATGTGAAAGCAATTATATTTTATCTATACTGTGTAGTAGATAGTATGATAAATTTAGCCAAAGTTACAGCATGTATTGTGATGGTTGTGTCTATAAGCTATCCATAGGAATTGCAAATTACATGACAAACAGTATAATTTTGTTTTAAATCATATACAATATATATCTTAAAACTTAGTTAAAGACATAAGGTAAACAACAACAATAATAATAATAATAATAATAATAATAATAATAATAATAATAATAATTAGAAAAAGAATAAAAAGAGAAACAAAACCTTAAAAATCTCACCTGCAGTATCCCAGAAGTAACATGTCAAAATAATGAGCTATTTAGTTGCAACAATGACATAACATTGAAATATGGAAATTTTATGTTGAAATAATGACAACACTTGAAGGCCTTTTTTAAAAACTTGTGGTTCAGGGCTTCCACGGTGATGCACGGAATCCTTGAAGGAAGAAACTGGAAAAATAACAAGTAATAATGTGTGTTCCTTATTCAAGTGGTGTGTGGAGCCCCGGGCTGTACATCGCTGCAGGGCTTGGGCTGAGAGAACCAAACATAACAAGCCTGAAATTGAATGACAGCAGAGTAAATTAGGTATTTCTTTAATACTTGACTTGCCGTAGCAGTTTACAAGGGATTATTTCTCTAATGATGCATAGCTCACACATCAATGTCATGAGGTCTGTAAGAGTCTTGCCGAGTTCCATGGGGATCTGCGCTGTACTAACTGAATGAAATCTGTACACCATTCGTAGCCAAATCTTTTTCTCAGAAAGTGATGTCAACAGGGGGAACATGGCAAAGTCAAACACACACACCCAGAGTAAGTCTGAAAGCCCATTAGTGAATGCTGAATGAAGCTGTGGTGGAATTTCATGTAGAAATACATCAAGGTATCCTTCGCTCTTGTAGAAACCTTAATGTTTGAGCGTAGAATTGATTTGGAGTCCTAAATATACAAATATGAGCATAAGTGAGTAGGAGTAGAGTATATTAAACATTACAGACTCTACATAGAACAAACTTTCTTCTATTTTTTTAGAAGCATCTTTTTAAAGGGTATAATTTACTAAAGACATCAAACCGCAATAAAGCATAACCACAAATCTGAGAAAAAAAAGTACACCATGCTTCTCATGAATGGATATTGCCTGTTTGTTAAATTGCCTAGATGTTATTTTCACAAAACATCACAGTTAACCATGGTAATTATGGTTATTACCTTTTTTAGTATCACAGGCGTTAACCATGGCAACGCATGGTTAACTATATAAATATAAAAAACATTTTGACTGTACTTTGGTCAGAACTCGTTCTTTTAATGATATCTTTACGTTTCATACATTGGAGGACCCGAAACCAGTCTCAAAATTGTCACAACAGAATTTAATAAAACGTTGCCACTCCTTCTGTATTTGCCTGAAGTTAAATCTGCACTATAAAGGAAATAAAATTTTTGAGTAGAAGGGACGATTTAAGCAATTTTGTGCCATATTACCTCACAGCAGCCAGCGGCTTTTTGGACGAATATAGCGTTTTTGCCCTCAACATGGGCATGGCTCAACAGAGCCAATCAATATGATAGTTTACCGTAAATACAGAGTATGTGGAGGACACAGAAATGCCCCTTAAAGTGGTGGCGCTGACACTGTTATGCGCTAAAATAAAACAGCCATGTCCGGGATGTTATAATCTACTTAAAACAGGGTGTGTATTTGCCTGACAAGAAAATAATAAACAAGGAGTAATACACTAAACCTTACACAATTCTTTGTATTAACTAGTTAGGCAGAGAGTTCTGCCTAGGCTAGGATTCAACCTGAAATAATGACATCACTAATTACATAAAAGGTGATCACCTTATTTTTAGCGCTAACCTTTAAACTATTTCTAAAAACAGTTGACAGTTACCTACCCTAGTCTAATATATTTGTTTAATTCTTGAAGCGCATAATGGTGCACAACCACACACCAGCTTAACATAGATAACTTTCGCAATGCTTTAACGATTAACATCTGAGAAATTTTTTATGCAAGCACACCTACTGTGTTATTTTTTTATTTATTATAGTTCTATACCTTGGCATTGTTGTATCAAAAGGTTTCCATGGTAGACTGGAAATGAATCCTACCATTAAAACAGCCTGTATTGTGTTCTTGATTACTGACAGGCAGAAAAACATGCCATACTAAAAGCAAAAACCAATCAACTTGCTCCTGATCTCTTTGGTGAAAAATACCTAGCAGGGTATTGCTTTTTAAAAGACATTAACGTTAACTTCTTTTTTTTTATCTGAATTGAATGCATTGAACTTTATTTCCTTTGCAGTCCTGCCATACAGAAAAGCAATCATTGCTCAGTTACAGGACTCTGTTGAGGACCTGAAAGCAATGCTTTTCAGAAGATTCCTAAGTTTCTTATTGGATTTCAGTTTTATTATTCATTTCATATTGCTTTTTTAAGCATTACTACTAAAAGTATTTACTGCTCACATTGGTAGTACAGTATGTCAAAATAAAATAAAAATCTGACTTTTAGCCAGGTTTGAGCTCAATATTTATCACTGCTCTATTTTAGTACAGTATCATGTCATAATTGCCTAATTTTGAAAATAATAATATTTTTTTATGATAAAAAAATAATATCATGCCTATTTTTTTCATTTGGTTCCAGTGTACGTGTAAGTAGGTACTATATTTTTGTGTTGTGTATCTAATATGTATAGGTGTATGCTTTGCCACAGAATATATTTATAGAAGATCACACTACACAAGCAGCGGTCTAAAATATATATCATACATTTCATATACTGTAAAGTGCACTGCTATTGGAAAATAGTTCAGTGAACACATTATTCCAGCTAAGTTTAATGTAGATCTAAAATCTTTTCCAATAACAAGGGAGAGACATATTAGGGATCATTAATGCAATCACCCCTGGATCGGGATTACAATATAATTAGAAAATCTGACATAAATGGGACCCTCTGTAGACTATCCACAAGAGGTCACGGTCAAGAGGTAATGACTTTCCTACTGGGATTCGTCCAGGAAATGAGCAAACTCAGAAAGAAATGGGCCTTGCAGTCATACAACGATGGTTGCACACAGTAGTGTGTTTCTTTCTCCTTGTAACTGTACTTGAAATCTGTCCGACAGTTTATTCATTTCCAGACAAGTGGTAGGGAAAATGGCTAAATAAATCTGTGATTTTTCTGGACTTGTGGGTGTTCGCCCTATTACATTTATTTAGGCCATTTCACTACCACTTGTCAAGAAGTAAGCAAACCTGTTGGCAGATTTCCAGCTTGTTCATGGTTCAGTAAATGGTGAAGCCAAACCCCTTATAAGATCCACAAGAAAATACGCACACACATGTACAGTACACCAGGAAAGATATCCCAGATAACAAGTACAGTTACACACAGACAAACAATATGATTGCTTACTGAATCCTGATCCTACAGGCAGTTGGTTTACCATCTTTTTTACCATTTCTGCTTTTCACTCAAGGTGTGACCACGACCATGATAAAGAGGATACTGAACACTAATTGAAATATACACTTGCAACCATTGATGATCAATGATGATTTTTTTCCTCTTCAGTCTTCAGCTGCAAGTAGATACTGTTAAAGGTTAACTGGTAAAAAAAAAAAAAAAAGTTGTTTTTTTTTCTGTCATATTGATGAAAAATTATACCAATTTAATCATTACAACAGAATATACAGTTAAACCAAATGCTTAAAAGATCTGCCTAAATCTAATATTTTGCAAGTCAATATGTTTTTGCAATTTATCATGAAAGCCACTTAAAAATGCAAATCCTGGTTTGTACATTGCACTTTTTGTATATTGCAACACTACTGCAATTCTGTAATGCAAATTACATTTTCTAGTGCGCGCAAGAATCGCCTTTACTACATAGCTTCGATGTCTGAGTACAACACACACAGCGAGTGAGAGAGTGAGTGAACATGAGTGAGCGAGATTGATTCAGGGTTTTTTTTTTTGTTTTTTGTTTTTTTTTGCACATGTCTGTTACAACACCACCATAAAACTCTGATTACTCTACCGTGTGCATTTGAAAGGCCAGACACGGTGCTGCTGTAGCTCTCGGCAGAATCTTCACTGTGTGCAACAGCTCGCTTTCTTTCTTTAAAGCTTGCAAAATGTTTGGTTGTTTTCTTTTGCCCTTTTCTAGGGAACTTATTTGCTTGCTAACACACAATATAAGCTAAATATGGAGAAAAAAGTTCAAATGCCACGGACATAAAACTGACCAAAATAATAGAAAAAAAATAAACATTTCTATGTCTGCAATACAGGATTTTATAAAATAAAATTCAGCAAAACATCCAGGAATTTTGCTCATAATTAGAGATAAAAACTATTTTTTGCTGTAGTTGCTACAA
The DNA here is from genome assembly GCA_011419295.1 of Clarias macrocephalus. Taxonomy (NCBI): domain Eukaryota; kingdom Metazoa; phylum Chordata; class Actinopteri; order Siluriformes; family Clariidae; genus Clarias; species Clarias macrocephalus. The sequence goes on from JAAGKR010002819.1 coordinate 30,808, forward strand.
CTGGCACAATAAAAATATGCATATAATTATTAATCATTAATAAATTATATGCTGCATACTAATATATAAAGTAAATACTCTGATTATAATGTACCTTAACATTAAGACGCAATATGTATCCGTCAAACTACTACAAGACTACTATAATCTTGGTAGAATCTTACACACTTGTCCAGGTCTTGCACGTTTTAGACGCTCCCTTACTGACTCCATTACTATAAATACTTTTCAGTAGATTTTAACAGAAAAAAAAAAATCAATCTGTCCACTCCAGAGTAATATAAACACACAATTTAAATGTGCAGCGAATGTCCCAATATAAAGCTAAATTTATCGTGATTACTCTCACTTTGTGCCAGGTGATAAATCCACTTTTAGAGTCCCACCCTGAGAAACTCAACCAGATGTACAACCCTACTAATATGTGGATGATGGTGTAGAATGTAGAACATGGACATTGACCTCTGTTTCCATGTTAGCTTTATTAATATTAATAACTTAACCAAACAATATGTACAGTATCTAAAATTATTTATTTATTTATTTATTTTTGCAGATTTATTATTTCGTTTCAGCGTACAGTATATCTGTTATATTTCAGGAAGAATCTAGGTTGCCTTTTTCATGAAAACTGAACTGCATTTTAAACAAAAAAGAGATGACTCTAGATTTTATGCTTTTTTTTTTTTTTTTGTTAAACTAAAAGTGTTGTAGTGCAAGTGTGGAATCACTAAAGCAACTGTGGTGATTTTAAATAAGTTGAGGCTTTAGGCACTGTATCCCATTAAGTCTCATGTCCTCTGGTTTTAAATGAGCCTGGACCAAATAATAATTGGTTCAAGCTGATTTCCCGTATATACTGTAAATAGTACACCAGTGCACAAACCAAGGTCCATAAAGACAAGGATGAGCGGGCTTGGTGTGGAAGATCTTGACTGGCCTTTGGAATGAACTGCGAGCCAGTCCTTCTAGTCTAACATCAGTGTCTGACCTCACAAATACACTTCTGTAAGAATGATAAAAAATTCACAAACATACTCATAAATCTTAAGATTTCTCAGAAGTTGAAGCTGTTATAGATGCAAAGGGGACAGGGCCGACATCATATTAAACCCTACGAATTAAGAACTGGTACTCAAGTTCATATGCATGTGAAGGCGAGCAAATACTTTTGGCAATATAGCTTTTATACAGTATGAACCTAATAAAAAATGAGGTGGATTGATATTGGATATTCTTGCAGTATTTATTATTATTATTATTATTATTATTATTATTATTGAGCCTACATACTGTAAATAATGGAATATTGTTTGAGAGAAAGAAAAAAACGTCCATTTAATTTTTCATATCTTTGAATTATTAGAAATGTCCTAGGTGTTAATAAAAAAGGTGTTAATAAAAAAGAAAAAAAAAAGAAAAATCTTACAATTCATTAAGAGCTGCTCTTGCATCAGGGCTAAACTAAACACAAACCAAATTAGGTAGGCTATTTGCCTTTACTCCATTCAATGCATCCCCTATGCAATTTTCCCTCTAGGGGAGGTGTACTGTAGATTAAACACAATTTATGTGGAATCTTGCTTTTATACTGTAATTTTTCAGTGAGGGAAACAGAGAAATTGATAGAGTTCACAAACCCTCCAAGACTACACAGCACTCCATCAAGGTAAAAAGGAGCCATGTCTGTCACTGTGATTCCCCAACTTTTCTTTCTTTTCCCGTCTTTTTCTTGAAAGAGATGGGAATGTGATAGATCATTTTATCCTCCAGTGGTAAAAAGAGCTTGCAGAGTGTAAGTAGTAAAAGAACTGACAGGTAGAGCTGGGTGGGAAAAGATACGGAGTATAGTTGGGAATCATTGTAAAGTGCATGCAGACAGAGGAGAAGAGAGAGGGAGGAGGGGGTGGCTTTCACAAGCAGCATAATCACATTAGGATGTTTCTGGGAATGAAGTTTGGTTCCACTCCAATGTTAGCGGCTCTTCCGCATTACAAAATATTTCTTCTCCAGCACTTAATATGCAAATTGTATCCAGGACCATAGCGTTTGTATTCATTTTGCTAACTGTCATTGTTTTACAGTACGTTAGAGGAATGGCAATAAGGTTGCTGTCACCCTCTTGTGGTCAGATAGTAGCACATTGCAGAAGGCAGGGGACTGCAGAAAAAATGTAGAAGGAAAGAAAAGCTCAGCAGCAAAATCTTTTTTTCAGCTCCCTAGAAGTCTGTATTTGTGTCTTTTTTGTTGTAATTTTGTGTGTGCAAATATGTTTATGTTGTGATTCCTCTAGTTCTGTTCACAGTCCTCTTTTTACAAAATAAATAAGACTAAACCATAGCAATACTCTCCATGGGAGATACAAAGGTGTACCACATGCAGTCAGCTAGGAATGGAGGTATGAAATGCTCATAGTATGGGATACTCAAAGACTTCAATAAAAAGCATTTTAAGGCAAATGGGAGTAAGTAAATTGGGCCAAGAATAAAACCCTGTGGTATACCAGGTGTTTATTCATGTGTGCCTGTATTCTGTTTTAAAATATGCTCAATACCAATCTGTTTACCTGATGGTATGTTGGCAGTGATTTGTAGCTGATGCCATTGATCAATGATTGATTAGACTTTCGTTTTTCAAAAATCTAGAATTTTATATACTGTAAGATGCAAGATGATGTAGCTTGTATTAACACAACACTAACAGATAAATGCTCTCACTACAGTATTATGGGTGATGTTCCACCATGTAAATTATAGATGAGGGGTCTGTGATACATAGGTAAAAGATTTGTTGCATTTTCAGTACCTGTCTTACCTGTCTTGGTTAGGTATCCATTTTGCATCTGTACAAATGGGAAAGTGTGTTACACCTTATTTCCATTATATGGAAAAGCCTTGCACATGAAAGTAGAAGGATAAGTTAGCGGTATAACACAATGTGCCACAATGCCACTTACCACTTTGTGTGTCTGTATATGTTTAGCCTTCCAAGTATCCTTATCTGTATTTTGATTAAAATTCAATTCCAGTGTCAAAACGAATGCAGCTTTAGAATGTTAAATGAACAAATCTGTGTCTGATTCATGAAAGTGTCATACAACATCAAAATGAGTGATGATTTAACCTGCAAGCTACCCCACTAGTCACTTATTTACAAGTCATATGCATTCACAATGCACTGATTTAACCTCATGTACATCCAATTTACACAAAACATGCCTTAACTTATGGAGGCGTTGTGCTAGTGGTCCAAAAAAAAGCAATCAGCAGTGAAAGCTCTAATAAATGTAAGCAGGCAAAAAATGCCTTTGCTGAGGTTAGATGTGCTTTTGTCTATGGCTGTGGAAAATAAAAAGACAGTAATTGAAGTATGCTATGTTTCTATAAAGATTTTCAAGGCCAACTTAACAAAAGAAAAAATAATAATTGAACTGTAGTAATGCAATGTTTTTTTTTATGTTTCAAGCTTGAATGGGTAGGATTTTAGCTGAAGTTAAATTTAATTAAAGTTTTACAAGCATGATTATAGGCATAATATGTTAGGTTTCTAACTGTAAAAAAAGTTGTTTTCTGTAAACAAAAGCTTGAAATAACAATCACTGAAAATTAGACAAGTAAAATGAATAAAATGACGTTATATTACGCTACTATTCATTTTTTTTTAAGTGAATATTTGGAAATCACTGATTGGTTTGTCCAAGGTTTTTTTCACATTCAGGTTATTGATTTAATTTAAGAACTTGCATGTTTGGACAGTTTCTCATATTTAAAGTTTAGTCTTGTTGATGATTAAGTGCAGACATTGTACATTGATCAGCCACAACACTAACAATACCACTAGGTTTATTCAATTATCAATTATATACTACTAAACCAGTGACAGGATCATGGGCACCCAAGTCTTAACTATGCCTGTGTGGAACAAAGGCCAGCCCTTCTGCTCTAATCCCACACAAAAGCCAATGTAGCACAAATTGCTGAAATAAAAGTAAATGCCGGCCACAAAAGACAGTTATCAGAACACCCAGTGCATCACAGCCTGCTATGTAGTGGCTTAGTGGGCAAATAATTCATGGTTGATTCCGCAGATCTCAACCCAAGCACCCATGGAGTGCAAACAAACAAGCACCATACTGTACTTTGAGGTCCCTCCCTACATCCAACAGCACCCAAAGGATCTGCCACTAATGTCCCAGTGTCGGACACCACAGCTCTTCCCGAGAGGTCCCATGAAGACATACCACAAGAGGCAAAAGCTGACCCGGGGGCACAGGGGGAACATACACAATATTGGGCATAATGTTTTGAATTTTAATGTTATGGCTGATTAGTGTATACTGTATATGATGTACAGAACTACTTCTGTTGTGAGATCTTTATTGCAGTTTGGGAGAGAAAATGGTGAATTATGAAGTGGATATTAATTGTAAATTGTGATGATTAAAAGGCTTTTTGTTCAGTAGATACAGTACAGTTATGAACATCTGTTGAACTTGTTTCATACATAAAGATGAAGAAAATGAATCTGCCTTCTGAAAGTCAAACATTCCGTTTTAATTAGACGTTATTAGTTAACTTTTTCGAATTGCAACTATATTAGAAATTTTGTTGTGATCTGGAAACACTGCTAATATTGCAAAAGATAAGGCAATGTTTATATACAGCTGTGATGAGAAATGTTTTTTCTAATTAATGACCTTTCAACCTTCAATATATGTGTATGTTAACGCACAGGACAAGGCCACAGCAGATGAGAAGCAATCCTGGGACAGCTTTAAGACAATGACAACTGAGCCATCATCTGGCTCCGGGGGACAAAAATTGGATCGAGTGGAGCTGCACAGTAAAGCTTGGGATGCTTCCCCAGCAAACACTCCAGACACGTCTGAGGGAGACTTCCAGACTGAAGTGTGAAAAAAAAAACACACACACAGAGAAATGGAATGAGATTTACCAAAAGGAGAATCTATAAAAGGATTATACATTTGTTTACGAGAATAGACCATTAAAAAAAAAAGAAAAAAAAAAGACTTCTATATTTTCACATGGACACTTTCAGTGAATGAAAATGGGGCTCGGAGAGTATATGGGAGAATTTTTAACAAACTGTTTCTGAAATGTATTGATTTTACTCTGGAAAGGATTCTCTTTCACACATTTGGAAATTTGAAAAAAAAAATATTTCTGCACCATCCTTTTTATAGAGATCGAAAAAAAAAATACCCCCTTCTTGTTTCACAGACTGATCAGCACCATAGGGTTCTGTTCGACATTTATGTCCTGTCTTTCCTAATAAATGACTCTGTATTTGGAGAAAGGGGGGGGGAGGTTTAACACGATTCATTAATAGGATCAAGAATCAAACCACTTTTGAACTTGTCATTTTTATTTCGGTTTTCCCAACGTTGTTTAATTCATTTGCTTAAACAGTGGACGATTAAAACAAAAAAAAAAAAAAAAAGAAGTGTGTGCAAGTCCAGTTTTATTCCTTCTGTGACTGTGTGGATGTTTTTTCCCCTTATGTTCATTTTCATCATATTTAGTGTTTTCACAAGATCAGCTGCATAACAAAAAACTAATAATCATGACGGAAAGAAGTATAGTTCCAATTTACCCTCGCTTCTGTTCATCTCAGCTGAAAACACTTATGGAGATCCTATTTCTGCTAGATAAAACAGTCCGGCAGTATCTCTCTCTGCTCTGTAGTATCATTCACCCGCTGCTTGAAGTGCTTATTGATTCCGCGTTGATTCAGTGGCTGCTATCCACTTAAAATGGAGGAAAATAAAGTCTGCTGCCAGTGATCCTAAACTATCTGTTAGCGCAAAGTCCATTTGTAATAGAGGCTCAATAACAGAATTTGTAAAAGGCTAAGCCATGCCATAACAGCAGAGCCTACATCAGCAAGGCCGAGAGAGATTTATTACCCCTCATGAGTGCTGCTGTTCTGTACTGAAGTCATGCTAAGGTCCTACGAAAGGCAAGAAGGTCAGAACTCAATCCAAAAGAAAGTGGAAGACAGTAATTTCGGGTTAAGAGCATTATTTGCTTATGCTCACAGAAATAAAAAGGTACTGGACTTTTCCTTGTCGTTCTTTGGAAAGGTAATGTTCTCGACACCTTTGAAAATAATTGAAGGTACACAATTGTGTCTTAAGGACCACTGATGTACTTTTAAAGGTTTTCACTGCATGTAGCTTCCCTGATAAATGTCCCATGCCCTACTAAAGTTATAAATATGTCACCTTAATGGTCACATAGCTGAGATACAGTCTGGTACCTCTATTTCTGAGACTGTGTATGAAAAGTTTATGCCAGTCTATCTCAAAGTTTAATTTGGTCCCACAAAATTGATAGCTTTTATATTTCTATTAATCCAGGATTAAGAGATATTAAGAGATCAAATTAAGAGATAAACAAACACACACAGTGCTGTGAAAAAGTATTTGGATTTTCATTTTGTTGCATATTATTCATGCATAAATGACAAATGCTAATTTTACACAGAGATAACCAAGTAAGTATAAAAATGCATTTTTTTAATGACAATTTTATTTATTAAGGGGGAAAAAAGCTGTACTAACATACCCGCCTTGCTAAATCATGAATGAACTGTTCTTGTTTCAAAGCCGAGTTAAATTTCATTTGCCACACCCACACCGAATTACTGCCAGACCTCTTCAATCAAGTAATCACTTAAATAGACCATGTGTCTGACAAAGTGGAGCATGCTAGAAAGCATGCTCTCACAAAGCAACATAATCTAAAGAAATTTAAGAAACAAATTAGTCAACATTTATCAATCTGGGAAGGGTTACAAAGACAGGCTTTGGGACTCCAGCAAACCATGGTCATAGACATTATCCACAAACAAAGAGAACTTTGAACAGTTGTGAACATTCCCAGTTTTGGTAGGTCGTACTACTGGATCTAGGATCTACTAGGATTGGGTGTTTAAGACCCACCACCACCAAATTGTGCCAATGTTGGGTCCTTGAGCAAAACAGTCCCAAGTCTGGTTAGAAAATGCAAGGAAGGGCATCAGGGGTAAAATCTGTGCCATAATTTGAAGATAAAATAATAATAATGGCGACCCCTAGAATGAAAGGCACAAAGCCTAAGGGATAAAAAAAAAAAAACCTGCACATATAGTACCATAGTAAAATAAACATTAGTCTATAGGTATTCGTTTGACTTTACTTTGCATCAAAATAATATACATCAAAATACACGATTATGATACAAAAAAATGTAGCAATCTGAACTGTGAAAAGAAAAGCAAGGAAGATGGGACTTGGGTTTAAATGTCTCAGGTGGACATACTGTAGATTAATGATGTAAATTACCATTTAAAAAATACTTAATTTGTTATATTTCAGTCATGTGAAGGGTTTTCCTACACCACCACACATTCTCCCACTTTTAGCCCATACTTTCTTTTGTTTTTTCTTTTTTTTTTTTTTTTTTTTTTGGATGTTCGACTCAAGGTTGTATACCTAATGGTGATGTTATTACTCATAGGCTAATGTGTTTTGGTACTTTTGACAAGCCACTAAGCTAAAAAAGACACACCAAGAACCCCTTGTGGAGAATGTTCACTTTCTAAAAAAAACATTTCACAAGTTAAACAATATTTATGCTTGTTAGAGGTCATACCATTTTTTGCTCGTCTTACTCCAAAATCCCAAAACAACTTGTAAGTTTTAATCAAGCTCTGAAACGGAAAGTTTCTCTGTTTATGCTAACACCGCAGCACCGAAGGCTTCAGGTTTAATACCGAATTAAGTATAGAGGTCATTTTTGTTTCCTCCTTCCCACTGCAACTCATACCAATTAGGCCAGTTGTGTAGGCTGATGTAACCGTACATGGAGGCTTGGGGAGAGAAGGAGATAATTACCTTTGGGGCTGACAATTTGTCCTGACATTTTCCTGCTCAGTGCAACAACCATCTGCTCAAAGATCCCTGAAGTCACTACATCATATAGACACAGAGCACAATACAAGACCACGGCATTTTGACCTTAAGAACTCATCTGCGGTAATAGAGAATGTGTCACAGGAAGTAACCCTTTTCCCTTCACTGTGATTAAAAATGCTTTCCTCTACAATTTGCCAACAGTGTGAAGTGATTATGTTACACACCCTCGGTTGAACTGATGTTCAAGCCGTTGTTGCACAAGTACGTTCAGTCTTTCGTCAAGTAAGAGCACTTACCCAACATTAGCATTGCTTAAAAATACTGTATAAGAGCATTATAGAAGGTACGTACGCTTCACACACTTGTGCAATGTTATTTTTTTCTTTTACACAGTAAAACCATTCAATGTCGATTATATTTTTTTTAAAAAGTGAGCAGCATTACATACAATAAATGAATCCTATCTTTTTCAGATTAACGCTAGCCCCCTAAAACCAGAGTAAAATATCTGAATGCTGCAAATGGTTCAAGAAAGGCTATTGTTTCTTACATTCCATACATTTCATGAATGTAGTGTAGCAGGGGATTATACAGAGAAATGAAGGTAATTTTTACTCTTATAACTGTTATCAAAAGTCCTGGATTGACACTGAAAATTGCCTTTAAATTGAGAGTTAATTTAATTTTTAATTTAAATTTGATGGACATGAATATGCAAACAAAAGCTATATAGCTATGTAGCTATATATATTTGAAATATATATATGGAAAATCCTTCTAAGTTTACAAACTTTTCAGATTTTTTTTTCATGCTGAAGGCAGGCAAAAAAACAAAAAGGTTTTGCCTGTGCATTGGTTAGAACCATTGGTTGCTCTTTCAATGATATGTTTACGTTTCATACATTGGAGTTGTCTCAGAACAATTTCTTTCTGTATGTCTGTATATCTGAACGTCTGTCCAGCAAAATTGGCTCGAAAGAATTTAGGGGAAACTTTTTTCATTCCTTGGAGATTTGCCTGAAGTTGAATCTGCACCATGAATTCTTTCAAAATATTGACAAGAAGGGTTTATTATGAGCAATTTTTGAGATAAATTAAAGCTATTTTTTTCTCAAGGTGGGCGTGGCTATAAATGACCCTATGCCTCTCACAAAGCATGCAAATCTGGTCCTAATTAATTAAAAACTTTAAATTAAAGTAGTGTGAAGCGCTACTAATGCGTAATGTATACAGTGGAACCTTGGATTATGAGCATAATTCATTCCAGAAGCAGACTTCAAACAAATCAATCGTAATTCAAAGCGAATTTCCCCATTAAGAAATAATGGAAACTCAGATTATTCATTCCTTAACCCAAAAAAAGAAATACCTAAAAATTATTCATACAAAATATAAAGTAAAAATAAAACAAATTAACCTGCACTTTACCATTGAAAAAAGTGAAAATAAATCCCGACAAATCTCTGCGCCGTATATATGTGTATGCTCTCACGCACTGTGTATGTGTGTGTGTGCGTATGCGCTGTGTGTGTGTGTGTGTGTGTGTGTGTGTGTGTTTCTGAGACACCCTCTCCCTCTTCTCATCTTACATAGTAACCCTTTCTTCTCTCTTATTTGAGAGGGGGAAGGAACTACTGTGCGGGACGATTTTTACACACACACACACACACACAGACATTAACACACACACACACACACACAGACATGGGGGAACACCCTCATTGGGAAAATTAACAAGAAACATCTCTAATTGGCTCAGTTGTGATCATGTGATGCTCGGTGTCAACACAAGAAGCGCATGAATGCTACTTGATATCAGTATTTGTAAACCAAGACTTGTTTGTTTTTCAAGTCAAAATTTCTAAAACAAATTTTCCCATCTTGCCGGAACACTTGTAAACCGCCTTACTCGCAATCCAAGGTTCCACTGTATTTGGATGACGTCTAAAGTACAATAACAAGCATAAACAAGGCATAAGATACTCAACCTTATAAGATGTTATTTCTTTATATTAATGACTTAGATGGAGAGTTCTGCCGTATATGTGTGCTACAGGCAGGCATGCATGTGGGCTTCAACCTGAAGTAATAATATCCCTGACTAAAAGTTCCAAAAACTTTATACCCGTCTATGACAGTTACTAACACTAGTATGCAATAATCCCCTTTGAACAGTTGATATAGAGATGTATCTGCACCTTATGCTCTGTAAATCCTTCATAACAACTTTAATCTGAGGTGCTGGTTGTTAATTGGTGATTTCTGAGGTAACTGGTCATTCTAAATTAACTTCTCCTCGGCAGGAGGTCTTGCTTTCCTGGGAAGGTCTTCATGAGAGCCAGTTTCATCATGGTGCTTGATGGGTTTTGCAAATGTTCCAGAAGAGCTGACCTTTGTGTCTTAAAGTGACAACTGACTACATTTTATAAATATGTATACAATCTTATATATTCTTCTTCTTATTATTATTATTATTATTATTATTATACAGATTAATGCTATAATGAGTATCTTTTTTATCTGAAAATAAAATTTACTAAGTATCAGTTTACTTATTTTTATCTTCCATCGTGCTAATTATTGTTATTACTATGGTTATAATTATTACTATTGTTAACAACCATAGTCACATTTTAGCTTGTTTGATAACTGGGAAAATGTCAACACAAGGTTAACGTCCTGCTGTATATCATGTGGTTTAATGGAGTCAGTCTCTCATAGTGATAAACACAATAATCACAATTATCCTATGATGAACAAATTCAGCTTCTTGTTTATGCTTACTGTGTGTGATTAATGAAATGACAAACTTTGAGATGTCACTAAAGGTGGTGATCCAAAAGGACATTGTGCCAACATCTTCCCATTTAAGGATATAATTTGGACATGTGCTGGTACTGCTAATGCTGACAGGGTGTGTGTGGATTTTGGTCACAGAACAGTTTAGCAAGTTTATAAAATTTGATTAACAAGTCTTATTTAATTTACTGTACAAGTTAATAGCTACAGTATAACTAGTCTTAGAACTTTATTTACTGTGTAAGACTTGCAACAAATCACACTTTTTTATAGTTTAAAATATTACATAAGTTTAATACGGAAAGTCAGATTTTATGCACACACAGTATGTTTGGAACATGAGCTCAAATTGTGTTTGATTTGTATTAACCACATTTAGGACAAAAAAGTTATTTGTGATTTATTCACAGTGACAAATTGAAGGGCTGCGATTATACATGGAGATTATACTAAAAGCATCAATCAGTGTTTAATCAGGGAATTCAATCAATTTAATTTAATGTTGTTTGTATAGCGCTTTTACCAAAGCAGCTTGACAGAAATCCAGATGTAGATTTATATTTAGATTTCTAATGAGAATCATATAACTGTAACTGTATTTTTATTTTTTACTTAATAATTGCTTATTTTGATTATCTTTATTTTCATTAACTTAATATTTGACATGTTTTGTATAAATAATACACATCGTATGATAATATTATATATGCATATACTATAAGTGACCTAAGGGTAACTTCATTTAATATTCTGCAATGGTCAACAAAAACAATGTCATTAGAATAGAGAGTAAAGTAGGTCTTCCACCCTTACAGTCCAGTTGCCATTTAGCATTGAAATTAACTGTTATGATAATGTATATTAAAATTTATGATCCCCAGCCTTGCTATGTTTTTTATATTGTATTTTTTATTGACTCACTCACTCACTAACTAACTACTGTATCTTGCTTTATTCTTCTCCTGGAGCCTATGCTAGGGGACATAAGGCACATGAGGCATGCACATACAATTTGGGAATTAGCCTAACCTGCCTGTCTTTGAATTGTGGAAGGAAACCGGAGCATGCGGAGGAAATCCACCAAGCACGAGGACAACATGCAAACTCCATGCAGGCAGACCCCGAGGCGGGAATCAAACCCGGGCAGTGCTAACCATTAAGCCACCGTGCCGCCTGATATTGATTTTAAGAATAATAATGATGATGTGATTAGTAGAAGAATCTCAAGAAGAATTTAACTTCAAAGGAACCAAAAAGAGTATGGATGTGGAACAGAAAAACAGCAGGTTGGCAGATTAATTCTTTCTAATTATCACAAAACGAAGCACAATTATTAGATAGTCCTAAACTTAGGATGTGCACTTATTTACAAAATAATCACAGGACCTGCATTTCTTTTTTATCGTCTGTATGTATGTTCAGTAAACTTCATACTGCAACTCATAGAAAATGTAGACCACAATACCCATCAATACACAATACCGCAATACAGTCTATCCCAGGCTAATAGGAACACAAGGTGTGGTTCACTCTGGAAATGGTAGCCATCCACTGCAGGGCGCACACACACACACACACACACACACACACCATGGGAAATTTATAAACACCACTGCGCCTAATCTGCATGTCTTTGGATAGTGGAAGGAAATCGAGTACCTCGAGGAAACCCACTAAGCACGAGGAGAATATTCAAGGTGTGAATCAAACCCTCGATCCTGGAGGACACAGTGCTACCCATTACACCACTGGAGCCTCTAGCAGCAATTCTGTACAAATTAATATTTTTCTTTGTCTCTCTGCTACTATATGCATAACACTTTTCCTGCATTTATGTTTTTATAGACATCAAACTAGCAATACGCTTGAATGAATAAAATGGCAGCTGTCCAGGAAACAGACAAGTGGCCAAGTGGTGACGTCGATGCAAATTTAAATAGCACTATACTATAAGTGAATTAGAAATGATTAGACATACCGTATGTGTCACCTGCATTTCATTAAATCCACCTGGAGAACAACATACAGGGGTCAAATCATCTACTATTACTGTATATTACTATACAGGGTCAGATGTAAATGACAGATTTACTATAACTATTCTAAAACACAGCTTGTTAGTATGGCAGTGACAAACTATAACTCTGGCAAGTGCAGCCCTTCTGGAATGTTCTGGAATTCTGATTAGACTCACCTGTTCTCAATCAGTTCTCCCCTACTCAAGCATTCACTTTGCAACTAGCATTGGTTAAAGAAAATACTCAGTCTTGTATCCTGAACTTTACTAAGCCAATTTGTGTTAAGTTTTATTCTGCTACGGTTTGCATTTTGCTTGGCCCAATATTCAAGAATATTAATACATACAATACTATAAACAAATCTAATATAAATGTAATTAAATGATGTAGATGTAGATATAACTAAACAATGAAAACAAATGCTTTGCTGTGACAGGCTGCAAAGTGCCTTAAGATAGAGAACAATTTAAAAATTGATTGTTTATGTAACAATTTATTTTTTTTTTTTTTGCTTATGTAACTTGAGCAGTGACCTCATTTCCCCTCTCGTCTGTTCCAATCACTCAACAGTATACTAATCACCAGCCTGATCATCTGTCATCATCTGCACCTGCTTCTCACTGGTTCATGACTTTATGAAGTTAGATTATTATTATTTTTTTTTTGATTGGTGCAAAGTTTACTGTGAGGCTTAACAAACAAAAAACATCCCTCTGAAACTAGACTGAAAAGGCAAAAGCGCTGCAAATTTGGCAAAAATGAGAATTAAAAAATTTCTTCCAGAAACATGGAGAACTATTCCTCAAGGCAAAATTTTTAAAAATCTTCGAAAGTCCGTCTCTTTAAAAGGAATTTATGTAGAAGTGCAGCATGGCTCAAGGCTTTTGCACTGTACTGTAGTCTTGGTAAATATTTTGAACTAATACTACACTAATACTAAGTCCAAATTATTTGCTACTATAGAACATGAGTTGAAATAAGATACTAGCTTGAAGCCAAAAGTTTTTTAAAGAACGCAAGATATTTAAAGTAGCAATATTTTATCTTAAAATAGCAATTTTATCTTTAAAAAAAAAAGTCAAAATAATAAGACAAGATTTTGTTATTAAGTCAAAATTATGGGAATCCAAAATGCTATTTTAACAAAGAGTATTAAGTAATAATAGGCCGAAATAATGATATTTAAATGTTGAAATATGCATATTATACTGTATGAAGTACATTTTGAATTGAACTAGCACAATAATATTTTTTAAAAAGTAATAAAAAATACATTTAAAAATTATATTTAGCTGAAATAATGAGATTATCCTAAAATAAATAAATAAATAACAATCCAAGGTTATATAATGACATATCTTGAAATAGCAAGTTTTTGAGAAACTGGAATAGCGGTGTAATATCATTCATTATCATTAAATAAAAAATATATATATTATGTATCGAAATAGGTGAAGTCAAAACAATGACTGAATTAATTATTTATTATTTATATAATTTTAAGTAAAAAAAATTAAATATTAAGGTGAGCTAATGATATAATAATGTTTGTTGTGATGAAGCAGTAGAATAAGAATTCATCACAAAAGCAATACTTTATTCCAATTTAGTCTTAAAACATTTACCAAATCTCTTGACTTTTAAAAGAACCTTTTCTTCTAATAGGCAGATAGGTATTTGATTTTAATAATAAAACCAATTGCCATCGGAGTCTGAGAGATGTACGTCATTTCCCTTTATTTGGACCATGAGTTTGCCATACTGTACATTGAGCTTTGAAGCTTGAAGCTGATCAAGCATTCGAAACACTCCGAGTGGTCTGAGTGATACACAGATGTTAAAGATGCCATGCTGGTCTCCTGGTTCTGGGGTTAATTAGAGATTCCACCTGCATACTATATATTAGTACATTACAGTGCTCACTTATTATTCTTTTTGCACCTTCTGGCTTTTTCACATCTGATTTAACAGAAATTAAATCCCCGGCACACTTATGTTACTCAGGGTTTGACCTTAAAAAAGATAACGAGACTAAATTAACTTATTAATACTCTTGGGCTATCCTGCTTCTTTCCTTACACCACAAGTGAATTGATTTTTAAGGTCAGACAATTTGTTAGTGTCAGTATTTATTCTTCTTTGTTTATTCGATCATGCTCGCCGTGATGCTAGAGATCTGTTTCCTCATAGCTAGTGCAATGAAAAAGAAGAAGAAATGAAGCATATGCAATACAATATAACCTATTTATGAATTATATTACAATATTTAAAATGCTTTCATTCTCCTCTGCATTATCAATAGCAGCAAATTCTCCTCTGCTCCGGCTTTTGAAGGGGGAAGAAAGCAAGGCCTCTCTTAGCATGTGGGAAACACACGGTTCGAGTGCGTTTGCATTTCATTGCTCTGTTAACTAGATAACGCTTCTGCGCCTGGAGGACGGCCGGGGATAAAAGCGTACACACCTTGGAAACTCGAGCCTTGGGGGTATGCGGATTTCATCCGACTCAAAGAGCAACCCCAAGGCAAGACAAAAATAGATCTATAACAATATGCACAAAGGCCCTAATATGAGAAAAGACATTTGATATTTCAAAAATAAGGGAAATGTATACGCACATTACGGATCTCTTACGGCATTTGGCATTTGGTTAATCCGCAAATTATCCGGTATGACAAACTTAATTGCGTATAATGCAGATTTAAAAAGGACACGAGCATCACGAAATGCCTTATTAATATCCATTTTAGACAGCGCAAGTTTCATTCATAAGCATTACCTTAATCTTTGTATTTGGATTGTCAAAAAATAAATAAATAAATAAATAATGTTCTCCTACAGTCTACAAACTCGACCCACAAAACAAACAAATCTGCTGTGTGTTTTGATTTTTGAGTTTTTTTTTTTTTTTAATATTACACAAAAGTTTCAGTCATGCTTATTCTGGCAAAAGAAAATCCATTTTGCTTTGGTGCATTAAAACTAAAAAGGCTACGTAAAAAAGCACTCTCTGCTAAAAGTGATGCCTTCCTTATTATTCTTTATATATAACAACATGAATCCTGACACTCCCAAGTGATCAGCATAAATCTCCGAGATCAGGCAAATGGAGAAAAAGGCTGATACTGAGTGCCGGTCATTCTTTCTTTCCATTTCTTCCTAGATTTGCTGAAAGGGCTCCTGTCAGGACTAAAGCTCGACTAATGGATTTGCTCGCCAAAGAGCTGTGTGCCACTATATTGACAACTGTCCTCGCTGCACATGGAGCATTCTTTAGGAAAGTTGGACACTCCAGGCGGTACTGTGCAGCCCAAAGTAGTTTTTCATTACGTTTTCTTTCTCCGAAAATGAGTTTTC
The DNA here is from genome assembly GCA_011419295.1 of Clarias macrocephalus. Lineage (NCBI taxonomy): Eukaryota > Metazoa > Chordata > Actinopteri > Siluriformes > Clariidae > Clarias > Clarias macrocephalus. The sequence goes on from JAAGKR010002819.1 coordinate 46,899, forward strand.
GTCTACACTGGTGCACTTCAGTCCGAGAAAGAAACGATATTGTCGAAGAAAAGGGTGCCATGAAAGATTATATCTGAAGGCAGCAGCTTATGATCACAGGCTGTTATAAAAAAAAGAGTGGGAGAGTGGAAAGGATATGAAAGGGGGGGAAAAAGAAACAAATGTCATCTATCTATCTTTGCTTTCTTTCCTTTGATTTGTGCAACTTGCACCGGCTACAGCGGAGCCTCGTCCGAATTAATCATATGTGCTGTAAACAAGGCTTATGATGCAATCATGACGTGGACCATGGACTCTGCTTTTTATGTGACTTTTCACACTGCACTGAAGGCTCTCTATATATATATATTTTTTTTTATAATCCTGTGGATGTTCTTTACATAAAAGCACCATGTATCCAATACTGTACATTGCTTCTTTTCATGTCTGCATGATCTAGTAGCCTCTCATCTTACACTCGAGCTCTTTTGACCGTTCGAAGCGCAGAATCACAAAATGGACATGGAACGCACAGGGACTTCCCAATCTAAAGCTATCTCTAAGCGCAGATGCTTGGCAGAAGCTAATGGTGCAGTGAGGAAGCAACAGAGTGCCTCCGGATGTGTGTAAACGCTGCCATCAGTGCATTCACACACACACACACATACACCTCACTCCATATCCCTTTCCCTCTCATGAATAAACCCACAGGCTTTGGAAATGTCTGCATGCTCCAGTCAGATTGCTCTACGCTCCGAAAAAAGATTTGCGCCTCCTGAAATGATTTGATTAGAGGCTTGATTTGAAGGCGTATCACATTCAGATTGAACTAAGCTTCAAACAGCAAGCTTTATGAAGCTCATGACGGCGCAAGCATCTCGCTGTTTTGAAGCAGTACGCATGAAGCAGAAATTGTGGTTTTACTATCGGAAAATATGATGCCTCCGTCCTTTCTGCGCATAGATGCAGATGCAGCAGCTCGGATAACAGGAAATGTTGCCATGACACCACAAATGATACCAAATTTGATTCTGAAAAAAAAAAAAAAGTAGAAAGGGATTAGAGATGCATCATGGAGATGCATTCAAAAGCCTTCCCTCCAAATGAAAGAGCATCTGGGTGTTATTAATACGCACAAATTCGTATAAATATATATATTTTTCACAGCTCTTTTTTTTCAGTCTTTCACCCTGTGTGCTCTGTCTGCCACATCACATTTCCTCTTTTTAAAATGGAGACGACAGAGCTCTAGCATGATTAAATCTCAGTGCCATGGTGACATTTATTGCACACAGCGGTTTTGAGACACACTCTTGCTTTGGAGGTTCAGTTGGGTAATAGGCCCAATTTTCAAGTTCAAGTGGACAGACAGGAATGTGCTTTAAATTACAGAGTGTTTCAACCCCAACAGGAGCTGATAAGGGCACAGAGATAACGTGCAGGTGAACAACGCTTATTTCACTTTGGAATATGTTAAATATTTATGGCCAGCAGAAGACTTCAGTAAAAGGCATGGTCATTACTGGCCAGGTGGTAATTTATCCAAACTTTTATGTGTGTGGGTATGGAGTCTGTAAACAAACATCAGGACATTAACTGATTGAAAAGTATGGTGCAACAGTTGGTGCAAAAATGCTTTCAGTTCTCATAAAAAAATACACTGATCAGCTATAGCATTATCACCACCTGCCTAATAGTAAGTGTTCTAACACCTTTCGATCAAAACCAGAGTTAACCTTTTACACAATTTGATCTACACTTCTATTGGATTGGACTACACGGGCTACTCTTAGTTTCCCATGTGAATCAGTGAGTCTTGGCCACCCATGGCGCCAGTTCATCAGTTTTCCTTCCTTGGATCACTTTTGGTACGTCCTGACCACTGTAGACCAGGATCATCCCATAAGACTTTTGCAGTTTTGTAGTTGTTCTAAATCAGTCATCTAGCCATCACAATCTGGCCTTTGTCAACTTCAGGAAAATAAAAGTTCATGTGCTGTCTAATATATCCCACCCACTTCCATCGGCCATTGTAACGAGATAAGTAAAATGTAGCTACTGTGGTAAAGTGCTCATCCTATCATCTGGAGATCGCTGGTTCGATCCCTGGGTGATGCTGTAGCCTCTCTGAAGGTAATAGTCTGCGGCCCTCCCGACTGAGTAGTCGTAGTAGCCTTAATGTGGAGCCCCTAGTGGCGGGGAGGTATTGGACACGACTAAATTAGGGAGAAAATCAGGGGGAAAAGTCCTAGAAAAATATATATATTTAAAAAAAAAAATTGCTACTGTGAGAAGGGTCCAATATATTTGAACAGTAGCACATGAGTGCTTGGTCAGCTTATCCTTTAAAATCCGTGTCTTATGTTTATAGGTCTGCATATCCAATTTACACAATCAACAGCATTATGTAAGCCTACAACCCATTCAAACATTACAAAGAGATAAAAAGAAATGTTATACATGTTTATACATACAGTAGCTACAATAATAATAACAACTTTTCCAATATATTTATGAACTTGACTAATAGGTTAACTGCTGTATGACATTACAACTTATTACAGCTGTCTGTTATTAGCGCAGCATTGTTTTACCAATACCCAATGGCATTCCATAAAACATTACCACATTTCACGAAACCTGAAAAGCATTTCCCAAAACACAACCAAGAACTTAAGTCAATTTACAGTTTTCATTTCCTGCCTCCTCTTGCTTGCATTGATGCCTTAGTGGTATTGGTGCATGATAGTTATGGTAGTTAGAAACTATGGAGGAAGAGATTAAATGAATAAGAAGATATTTTAATAAAGGACTTTCATATAAAAACTGTAACATAACATTAAAATACCTCTTTAAACTTTGAAAACAAGTTTGAAAGCAACAGAAGTGGCAGCACAGGGCAGCTGCTCTTCAACAAGTAACATTAGAAAAGCAATTTTATCACGACTACGTGTTCTAAGCTCAATTAACTCGGACTGCGGTCCTTGAAGAAGAAAGCTACTCATAAATTCACTCAATAAGGCTTATAGTTTTTAGGGAGTACAGTAAATGCATGTTCGGAGGAAGAACACGGAAGAGCAATTGATGCTTACTTCAGCAAATATACTGGTCAGTCTCACTCTGACTCCACTTCCCATGCATGGTGAAGAAAAATATATGTCAGTCATGTGAGGATATGTCCATATTTTTGTATATTTGCGCAAAAAAAAATCATATTTATTTGACAGTAAATGAGAAACATTTGTTAAAATATCTAAGAACAATGTTTCCTAAAAATGTTTCCTACAAGTTATTAAGCCATTCGCTCCAGTCATTCACTTACTCTGTGTCCGTACCAGTTATCCTGTATAACAGTCATCACTAAATAGTGCACCATGGTCCGGATCCGGACTGAGTGACAGTTTTATCAGTTTTTACTTTTTTTAAAAACGGTTTTACAGTTATTACTCCAAGAGGAGAAATTTAACTATGGAAACTGAACCTTTAAAGATAAATGGAGAGAGCGATATAAATGTATTCTCCTCTATCCTGTGGAAAGTTTAAAACCATCTTAAATGACTTAGATGTTCCAAAACCATGAGGATAATAAAAAGCAGTAATATGAAGCTCGACTATGTGAAAAAAACAGATCATTGGAGCAAACATATCTGCAGAGAGGATGTATTGTAAAATACCCAAACTGAGAGCCCAGTATGACTGTTTTATAGTATGAGTCTTTTTACATTCATTTGCAGCCCAGAAGCATGGAAACGAAGATTGATTCGCATTGAAATTTAAAGATTGATTAAAGATTGTTGTTTGCATTCTATACAAATACAAGGAAATATACAAGGTCATCAAAGTTAAAAATGTCCACATGTTTAAAGTTTTTTTATTATTATTATTACATTTAATTATAATAAGTATTATTGAAATTCTATCAACATTTTAAATTGCTAATTTTCAGAGACTTACAATGACTGCATATGTAGAGATTTAATTCCTATAACAAACACAAAATTCGGATCTTGGCTCGAAGAAAAAAAAATTGACCTTATTAAATTTGTTAATTGTTAGGAGCCTCCACTAGAGGTCACTGTTCATGTCTGTCTGTCTGTAGTTTTTGTTGGTCGACTCAGTTTCCCAGAAGGCACCTCAGTCAGGTGATGAGTGCCCACCTGAACTGAGGTGGCTCATTAAAGTTTCTATAGATAGCAGTTTGTTCTGGGAAACTGGGTCGAGCATTGTTGTTGAATGTTTGTTTTGTTGAATGTTGATTGTTTATTTGTATACAGTCATGTGGGCATTCCTTTTTGTTTCTTTAAGTTTGTTTTGTAACCTTTGTTTTCAGAGGGCTCTAGTTTTGTTTTTTGTATGTTCCTTATTCTGATGGATTCATGGAGCTGCCTTGTTCAGTAGTTAGGCTGTGTCTCCTCCTGTGTAAGTACTGTTCTGTGTCTTCCCTTGTATGTGTAGCCACATGAGGGCTTAGCCGGGTTAGCCACTAGTAGGCCTTGACGGCTAGTAGGGTTAGCCCCTAGTAGGGTTAGCCTCCAGTAGGCTAGCCTCTAGTGGGATTGACTGCTAGTGGTTCTGGTCACTAGTAGGTTAGCCGCTAGCTTGGAATAGCCTCATGTGTGCCTTTCTTGTGTTCTGTTTTCTCTTTAGGTCCATACTAACTCCATTAGATACTAACCCGGTTAGGTCAGCATCCTGTGTCTCCATATTCCGTGTAGCTACTAACCCAACTAACCAGTCTAGTCTGTCTCTCGTTCCAGCCACGTCCTGTCCAGCCTTGTTTCTAGTTCCCCTATGTGTCCTTAGTTAGCTCCAGCTCCATGTTTCCTCATCCTCAGTCCCCTGTGTTAGTCCTCTGTTCCTTGTCAGTTCTCAGTCCTCTGTGTTAGCGCGCTGTTCCCTATGTCTTTCTTGAGCCCTAGTTTTAGTTTGAGTTTGTTTTTGAGTTTTGTTAATAAAGACTCTTTGTTTGCACACCCCTCTGCGTTCATGCCTGCCATATATGCCCACGGCAACATCAGCCGGTCTAGCCAGAACCACCAGCTAGACGCCATGACACCCCTACTGTACAGAGTTGTGGAAAAACCTGGAGCCTACCTCAAGAGACTCTGGGCATGTGGAGAGGTCCACTCTGAACAGGGGTCTAGACCAACACTGTAGCCTACAAGTTTCTCATATACAGTAAACATTGATTACTGTAACTTAAGTTGCAACTTTGACCAACTCCATACTCAATACGGCCAAAATAGTTGTACTATATCAGTTCATTAACACCAAATCTAGTGGGCTATTCACTCTAATCCAGTGGGCTAATCCTGACATGAGTAGTGACTGACACTGTAGATTACATTCATCTACAGTCTGAGCTAGAAATAAATCAGTCTCAACCTTCTTCTTTATACTTTTCCACAAGGGACATTCAAGTGACACCAGGACTTTCTGATGAAATTACTTGTGCATTAACATTGGCATTTAAAGAGACTTTCAAGCACAGTGATGAGACTCTTAGCTGTAGTTTGAACATTTGAAATGGTGCACACGTTTTAAACAACCCTGTATATCCATGAATGATTATCCTGGCCGAGGTGGCTCAGAGCCCACTGAGTAAACCCTTTGAACATTCAGTGTAAGGAATGCCTGAGCCTTAAAAAAATTGCTAACTTGCAGAGAAATACATCTGTCTGTGGGAACTGTACCCACAACCACATACGCATTACAGGAACTCAGCTGGGAGCTTATGCCGCATCTCCATACACTCCTGACCTCACTCCAAGCCATTTCCACACATTTTGGCAATTCATTTTCTTAGAGCCATGATAATTTTCTTTTCTTTGTTGGTATCCAAGCACTAGGGAAACACTGGCAAGTACACAAGTGCAGCATGGAGAGAAATAAAGCTAGTTTTCATTCTCATAACCATCTCACACTCTATATTCTCTAAATTGCGTATCCTGTAGATGGGGCCTGGAGCCTATTCCAGGAGACTTGGGTCACAAAGTGAGACGGTGTTTTAGTCCATTTCAGGGTCCACAATCACACACCCACAGTCACTCACACCCTGTGGGCAATTTGGACACGCCAGTTGGACTGCTTTGCATGTCTTTGGAATGTGGCAGGAAATCAGAGTACCCAAAGGAAACCCACTAAGCATGAGGAGAATATCCTCCACATAATACCAAAATATTCCCCTTTAAGACACATCTTAACAAAAACAGAAGAAATCTGTTGTATTAATGATTTTTTATCTCTAAAAGACAGGACAGGACGGCTACATTAAGAGATTACAAAACAAAGATAGACATACACTAAAATACCAATAACGGTTAATATGGTTAACAATCACAAAGTGTTCACCAGAGCTCCATATTGATTTCCCCTGAGCATCATTTGAAATGTTTAGACATGTTTGCTTGTTCAGCTCAGGCGATATAAAGAGATTCATTTATTTCATTAGCATTTAGACCCCAGACCTCACACTTACAATCAACAGTAAAGCAATATAGACGTTATTCATGCTGTGCTCTGAGGCATACTGGTGTGTATCCACGTGTTTGTGTGTGTGGCTGATGCTCACCCATCCTTAATACTACCTATGATAACTGTCCTTGTAGAGTAAGTGCCTGAGGCAATACCCAATTTCACTTCTGAAAATGATGTCTGCATTTTCTCAATCCTGTTACAGCATTCCTTCCATTTTCTCATCCTGTACCAATAACAGCCATAAGCTTCTAAATCAACATTGTACAACTGAGGAGAATAGAACACAGGCACTGGACAAGTGATGCTTCAGAAGAAAAAAATAAATCTTTATGGAGAATTTACTAAAAATGGAAAATATTACATTTCTTTCTTTCTAAAACTTGACTGGAACCTGTTCTGGAAATGATCTAAAGCTACCTTTTGGGTAACGTTTTAAAGAATGCTCTCAATATTCAGCTATAGCTTTAGAAAAATTGTATTATTAATATAGGTAATATACAGTCGTCTTCAAAAGTTAATACCTGCTCATTTAATTAAATGTCTTTTGTGTAAAAAAAAAAAATCTGATCATTGAGGGTCTTAGAATTAGGCAACCTAAGATGAACAACAACATCTAACTTTTTCACATTCTGCTCTGTACCATTTCTTCAGTTCATTGAGGTTTTTAGTATTCACATATGCACAGCTCTATTAAGGTCCTGCCACAGCATTTCAATTGGTTTGCGGACTAGACCTTGACGAGGCCATTCTAAAACCCTGATTCTTATATTTTTCATCTATTCTGATGTAGATTTACTGGTTTGCTTTGGATCATTGTCCTGTTACATGACAGAATTTTTAAGTTTTAGCTATCAAACACACAGCTCCACATTTGCCTCTAGAACACTCTGGTATCCAGGGGAGTTCATGGTCGACTTAATGACTGCAAGGTACCCAGGTCCTGTGGCTGCAAAAAAAAAAAAAAAAACACACAGATCATCACCCCTCCACTGCCGCTTGACAGTGGGTATGAGGTGTTTCTGCTGAATTGCTGTTTTCACCAAACGTAGTACTTGGCATTAAGGCCAAACATCTCAACATGATCAGAGGTTTCTCCTGGCAACCCTTCCAAGCAACTTTACTTCTTCTAACTGTGTTGTCATGCACATGGACATTTAACATACTCAGTGAGGCATGTAGGGTCTGAGCTCTTTGATGTCTGATCTCTTGGATTTTCTCTAAGCATTGCATGGTCTCATCTTGGGGTAAAAGTACTGAGATGTCCACTCCTAGGAAGTTGGCAACTATCTTTCTTACTTGTGATGGTGGGGCCTACAGCGAGCATCTCTTGCCATGTTCATGCTTCATGCTCTGGAGAAATGAGGCTAGGAAAGTGCTTCAGCACCTCGACCAGATCCACTGCTCTTTGAAGAGGGGCAGGGCACCTGAAATAACCAGGGTCGACAGCAAATATCCGGTTTCCATCCAGCTGTCACTGGCTGCCTATAAAAGGACAGCCAAGCATCAGTCCTGTGAGAAGTAGGTTTTGGGTTTTTAATTCATGACTCTCTACACTTTAAGAGACCGACTGCTGTGGGAACTCTTCTCCAAGGGGCACACTGCCAAGGAAGGGCCAATACAAAGCCTCTGTATCCTCCATCACCACTCAGCTCAGGATGACCACTGCCACCCCCAGAAGTCACGAACCTGCACCTTATGCACCTCTCTTCATAGCTCTCACTTTCCTACCCCTTCTCCCCAACTCTCATTTTGTTAAATAAAAGAGCATATTTTTTTTTCTTTAACCTCCATCTCCTGCTGTTGGTACAGTATTTAGGCTTGCTCTGCTCAAGGCTTTACAAACTGTATACTGTTGAACTCCAAGTTGTTTGGAAATGGTTTTATAACCCTTTCCAGATTGATGTGCAGCAATAATTGCTTCATTGCAGTGTGCTAACACACCTAAGTGCTCCAGACCAACAAATGGCCAAAACTCCTGCTTTTGTAGAGGTCCTTACACCTACTGGTGTTTAATTAATTAATCAAGGGCTGATGATTAGCAGCACCTGGCTGCAACTTACCCTCTTAAATCCTGTGGAAGCAGTAAGGGGTATTTACTGATCATACCAAATGTTTTTTTTTTTCTGTTTTAGTTTGTTTGTTCTTTTGGATTTCTGTTTGTTAAACAAGTAATGGCATGGTGAAAAAAAGTTATATGTTGTTTGTCTGAGGTTGTAATGGCCTGATACTATGTGATGATCATATGATTTTTTTAGTCATTTCACAATGAGTGATGGTAAACCATGTGTCTCCATAGTGGCAAATCATTAAACAATTAATTAAACAGTTAATTAAATATGTTAACGCTAGTAATGATCATTTCCAACTAGCAAACCAGCTGCATGTGTATAAATTGTCCATGTAATCCTAACATACAGGTAAGTTTCTAATGTGTATATAACCATTAGATGAAACGAAAAGAAGTTTGTGACACTGTACTGTATATCTGGAGCTACCTGCTAGAAAAGTTCCTCCTCCAGGACGCATAAATATAGTGAACTACTTGACTATTTATTACAGTTAGATACTGTAGCTACTTGGCCCCAATGCTTCGGCGGCCCTACCACTGGGGCTCTGGGAGGCACAGGGGGCACAGGACCAGGGAGGCCGCCTCTATGCAGTGCTGGACAGCTGGCTGAGTGCGTGGCGGGCCACGTGGTCCTGTGGCAGCGACTATGGACTTGCGCCGAGTCCTTCTCAAGAAGGACAAGTAGTGCAGGTGCTCCTTCCTTTTACACTGCCTCATATCAATGTTAGTAAAATTAGTTTTCTTCTTCTTCTAAAAAAAACACTCTGGAATTCTTTACCTACTTGAACATGAACAGCCATTTAATGAAACACTTTGAAATAGTATCTTTATTTTTGGTATTTTAAGTGGAGAATATGCAAAAGGATTACAGACTATTTATAGGGATTTTCTATTGATTTGTTTTATAATATTAGCCATCTTCTAGCTCTGGTACATTTGCATTTTGCAGGTAACATGGACATACAATCATGAATACTGTAAAGCGAGTCCAACAGGAAAGTCATGATTAAAACTATGATTCTTATATATATATATATATATATATATATATATATATATATTTTTTTTTTTTTTTTTTTTTTTTTTTTTATCAAAGAATAACCAGGTTAGTCAAATATATTTCATGCTTTGCACTTTTGGAAAAAAAATTATAACATCAGATGCCATTCCCCGAATTTCTCAGGCTAGGATTAGAACGCCATTAGAAACCTCGCTTATGTAATTCGATTTTCTGTAATACTGTTTGTCGTTTAACAAAAGTATGTTTTATGAATTTTCAAACACAGTTTGGTTAAAAGTTAATAAATATTAACAATAGACAACATGCAACACAAGTCCTGGGGACAGATTTAGGTTCCGTAAGTAAAAGCACCTCCAATTATTTTGTTCCGTTTACCTCAAATAACTCTCCAAAGCTTTAAATACATTAGATTAAAGAGTAAATCCCTTAGTCTGATTGGATAATCGGTGTGAATGGGATACTTTTGCTATTTAAAGAATGATAGCTGTTCATCCGTTGCACAAACCTGTCCCTTGCCCGCAGTCATTCTCATTACCTTCATTACCAGCTCCCACTCAGGTCCTGCTGGCTGCTCCAGCTGAACCACGCTAACACTTTCGCATTAAATGACTATTATGGAAATGAGAAATGATTCCTGTGTTTTTCAGTACACCACTGGAGTCAGTGTATGCTTATGCAGGCTTGTCCCTACAGATATATTATATTACATTCCACCAACTAAAAAGCACAGCATCTGTCTTGCGCCAGGTGACTCCACTGCCTCTGGCAAAGCCTGCTCTCTGTAGCACATTTTCAGCCAACAACTGATTTGTTTTAAACCTTTCCTTTCGGTAAATTCTATCAAAAAAGCTTGAACTCTATCAAAATTACATCAGTGTCTGAGTTTGAGTTTATGTATGTGCTGAAAATCACAATGTGTGATATAGCCTTGTACAGAATATCATTATAACTTGGGATGCAACAATCCTATGACTGATACTACAATATAATTTGAAACTATCATTATATAATTGCTCTAATACTAATATCCATTTGGTGGCCATGCTGGCTTCCTACAGTCTTCTGCTGCAAGCTTCAGTGTTTGCCACCTGTGTCCTGTCAGTCAACATAACAGCCTTTGTGACAATTGGAAAATGGCCTAAAATAAGTATTGCATCAGAAAATATGTAAAATCTGATCTACAGTAATAGTGAGCCAGGATTTCATACCAGTATTAATCCTAATATACACTACCAGTCACAAGTTTTGACACACCTTCTAACACCATGGTCTTTCCATTTTTTTTTATTTCTTTCTACATTGTAAAACAATGCAGAAGGTGTCCAAAATATGCCACAATATCCTTTAAACAATTGATATTGAGATGCATCTACTACTTATGATCTGTAAAGCCTTCATAACGGCTCTAATCTGAGGTGCTGTTTGTTAATTGGTGATTTCTGTGGCTGGTACAGTAACTCTAAATGAACTTCTCCTCTGCAGCACAGGTAGGTTTTAGTCTTGCTTTCCTTGGAAGGTCTTCATGAGAGACACATTCATCAGGGTGCTTGACGGGTTTTGTAATTGCACTTGACAATACTGTTCTTGAAAGAACTATTCCAGAACAGCTGACTTTCATGTCTTAACCCTCCTATTATCGTTTGGGTCATTTTGACCCCATTCAATGTTTAAAATCCCAAAATTAATAATTTAATAATAAATAATAATATTCATTGACTGTTATACATAAACTTGGATACTTTTCTGGAGTTAGAAATTTCTGGGGTCAAATTGACCCCAAGGATAGTAAATTTGAAGGTAACAGAAGGGTTAAAATAACAATTCACTGTTGGTGTTGTTGTTGTTGTTACTTAATTATCTAATGTCATATGCATTATTTCAGAATTTAAAAAAAAATGCAGTATTGTTCTATTCAAAAACCTCAAATTTCTCAAAACTATCAAAGATCAAACTAAGGGTTGCATGGACTAGACGTCCAATATATTCACTAGATGTAATCATGGAGAGTTAACTAGTTAACTAGCAGAATAAAAAGAAACAGTCAGACAGATGGTAAAGAAAGAAATATTTGTAGTAGGCTAGAACGAATGAGATGCAACCGTTTTTACAGTAGACCGCACAAGATGTTTGATATTGCATGAAATGAAGACTTCTGAGTGAAGTTCTTTTTTTTTTTTCTTCTTTGCCTGCTCCCAGTGGAATTCCTCCTACAGTTATTTTCGCTGTCCTTTCAAGCTAAGTAAAATGTAAATAAAATTCTTGCACTGTGTGCAGAGTTAATTTTGTTCTGCCCGCTCTGTGTGAAAGAGCACTCCAAAATAAATAAATAAATCGAATAAAAAAAAATAGACACACATAAATAATCCCACTTGGCTAGTTTAGAGTCAGATCAGTGGTGCGTGCCAGGTCAAAGAGGCCAATTTATACTTGTTTTCTGATTCTGCCAAGGCCGGCGTTGAACGTGATTGAAAAATCTCAGACATTGCATCCACATACTATTACTAAGCTACATCCAGGACAAGGACAGGGATAGCTCAGTGGGTAAGCAATTAGACTACTAGTGGGAAGGTCCTGGGTTGCCACTGGGTTGGGCCCTTGAGCAAGGCCCTTAACTCCTTATAACTGTCCATAAGTGTAACGAGAAAAATGTTAAGTCCCTCTGGATAAGGGCGTCTGCCAAATGCTATAAAAGTAAATAAAGATCCATTATTTTCAGGATCAATTATTTTAGCTGAGAGGTCAGAAATTAATGCGTTTAAACAGTCTAATATGATTGGTGTTAGCCTTCACCCCTTTCCGGTTAGAAACAGTGTTATGATAAGGGAGCTGGCTTTTAGGTGGGATCGGGGAAATTACCAAATTAGTGTTCAAATAGGATGGAAGTGAGAACAAGTACCTGATTTCATGACCTGCTTAGAAATGAAAATAGCGTACAAAATTGATATGCTAGACCCCAAGGTAAACGTCTCCCTCCACATTTACCATACATTGTATAGATATTTCATGCCCATAGAAGGCATATTTTCTCTTTTTATTCTAGCATTTCTTCTGGCAGGCATACTGTTTAGTCAAGCCGTCATTAGAGCTTGGACATATTGGCCTAGTCGGAAAAAATGCTCACCCTTCTTCCCGCAAGACCCAAAGTGTTTGAAGTGTATAACACTGGCATGCTGGAGAAAGCTCAGCAATGACTCACAGATGGGAGCCTCAGATTGATACCGGGTCTGGTGATGTCTTGCAAACATTTTTTTTCCTACATTATTTATGGCGAGTTTTCTCGTTTTAGGGTTTTCACAGGATTGTCATATTGATACGACGGCAGTAAGGAGCAAAAAGGGCAGCTGAGCAGAGTTACTCAGTAGGGATTCGACACTATTGTGGAATTTTTTAACAATTAATATTGTTTATATTGGCTGTGTGATGAACATTTCATGAGACTGTATGGCATTCTGGAAAACTCTTCTTGACATTGATAGATTTCTCTGGAATGTTATGACATTTTCCCTCGTAGCAAGAGTTGAACTTGAAATGTCAGACCGTGCCTCGATTCTGTGCCCTACCCCCTGCCATCTCTGGCATCCTGGGCATTTATTACTTTCTAGTGTCTTCTTGTGAAAAAAACAACAAAAAAAAAACAACCAAGATGAAGTACCAGATTGCCAAACTGACCCCCTGCCCTACCTTCTCACAGTTTCATTACACTGCTAGAGAGAAATGTCCCAGCCTAATTATACATGCTGCGATCATGGACCAGTAAGGTCAATCACAAGGGAAAATACGTTCCGAAAAAAAAAAAAAAAAAGCAAAATTATTTTATTATATATATATTTTTTCTTTTCAGTAAACCTCCAAGTCTACTAGTTTGGTATTGTGCCTTGGGAAATAAGCTGAATATGCCAACCCTGTCCTCCCGCAGATGCTGTCAAATGGGATGATTGTGGTCATTTATTGTTGCGGTTCCACTGTGCTGACAGGGTTGAATTTTTTGTCTAAAGCTCAATTAACCTTTGCCTCATGATTAACTCAACAGAGAAGTATGTAATTCTATTGTCAAGAAGAGGCTCTGGAGGTTTGGACAGGCTGTTAGTGTGAATTTAAAATAAGCACACCAGCCACGGTGTCTAGAAAGCACTGTCATTCTTCCGGATGTGACTCAGACTCAGAAAGTCCAAGAGCTGTATTGTTTTGTGTTTTTTTTTTTTTTTTTCCCAAAGATGAGTCAGTGTGAAATAAATCCATGTCAGGTGGACAATAAGATAATTATCAAGACGGCACCCGTGAGAGATCTGATGATCCCCAGAGTGGTCACACTGTAAAATTAAACATGTGTGAAATGCCTAGTGCTGTCTCTCTGTCTCCAGTCCTCCTTTTTTTGACGTTCAGGCTCATGTCATCGCATGGCATGAGTTAGATCTCTAGTGACTGGCTGGAATAACGGCTTCTTCTTGTTCTCTTGCCGCTGGCGTACAATGGAAAGGCAGAGATGGAAGACGGACCACAGAGACACTTCCATGTCATCCACTTTCCTTACTTTCCAATTATTCCGCTTGTCATATTTGACACAGTAGGGGAGGCTACTGCACACAAAAGTTGTACGAGTGCATTAGACCGTCAACCCAATACATGAGTAGTTAATGTAAGGCTAATTTCAAAAGGAAAAAAAGAGAATTACCTGCAAATCACATGAGGCCATTACAGCCATTTTACATAAACCGTTATCCAGATTTCTATTGTTTTTCACATTACTAGGCAATGCCAATGCAGCATGTCTATGATATAGATTTATTTACTTTCTACACAACACACACACAAACAAATTACACCAGAAATCATGTAACAATCTAAAGCTGCGCAAATGTAGTTCATTTCAAGAATGCTGCTATATGTTGTTTAAAAAACGTGTGTTTAAAAGCACACTGAGATTATTATTAATGTTATTAATGATGTTAGTGGTGCTTGCAAAGCAAATCATTACTTGTTTTATCTTCCAGGCTTTTATTCCAATCTGGAATAAAAATCTGGAATGGGGTGCTATGACTTTACTTGGGGTGGGGAGGGGGAGGGGGTTGGGGTGTAAACTGCACCCACAAGGGGTGCAATTTACCATCCAAAAAATCCCATAGACTTAACACTGAGACCAATTTTGACGGATTCTAGCACAGAGCTAGAATTTTGAAGAAATCTTTTAAAAAATTTACCACATTTGAAGAGGCTGGCAAGCTGTGTCAGAGAGTTTAAGTTGGGGTGCAACAGGTGCCCAAATTTACCCCATTGACATGCTCACTGTTGCATATCCTGCCATGATAACTTCCATAGGAACTTCAAAACTGAACTGTACTATATTTTGTGTGTTTAAAAATCTGAGATATCTAAGAGGGAGAAGGTTGGGATGAGAAGTGGCCAAGCAGGTGAGGGAGATGAGGGATCCATTTTTGTAGCTTATATTTTTCTTAACCAGTACTCTCATATTCACATCATGGTTGATATGAATTTCTGTGGTGCATTTAATTCGCCTCTAAAATGTTTTGCTACTTCGTACCGTTTATTCACATCATTCCTGGTGTGTAATGAGCTTTTCCTTCAAATACACAAATGCAAATACTGTACAGATCAATCCAAACATCAGAATGGGGTCAAGAATGTAATTTCAGACCAGCAAGGCTACTGTAATTTATTGAACCACTCTTTACCACCACAGAACAGCATCTCAGAAAACCCAGCATGCTGAACCTTAGGATAGATAACCTACAACAGCAGAACCGCATCAGGTTCCACTCCTGTCAGCCAAGAATAGGAATCTGAGGCTACAATGAGACTACAGGCTCACCAAAACTGGATAGTGACATATTTTCCCAATATATTACTGTACATTATCCACCATATATGCCATCTCGTACTGTCTTTCTTGAAGTCAGAGAAATCGCTGTGTGGTCTGACATACTGTATAGTCATGCTATTCTAGCATTTCTCACACCATATAGCCTCTGTCCTTCTGCTGTCATTTCCCATTGAATTGTTCCCAGTACCTGCCTTTGAGGCTGCTCCAGGCACAAAATCTAGAGATAAATGAGGATATTATTCATGACTGTGCCAAAGGTAATGATGATAGGTGAAATGATAGTCGACAGTAAAGGCAGAGGAGCTGTCAGAGCAAATATGGTTGATTAAGGTTTAATCATTGTTTAAAATCTAACTTTCAAGACCTTCACTGAAGTCTACAGAATTAACATCGACAGTAAGGCTGCCTTTAGTGCTGAAAGTCAAGCTGGCTTGCTTCAGTGGCTGCACTTATTAGTAATATTTCAAAATTGTAGGAACTGATAAGTATCCAACTAATTATTTAAACATGTTTAACCAAGTAGTATGGATGGTTTATGATGAGTCAGGTATTGTAAACGATAAATAATGTAAGAAATAAGAAGATAAATGAGAGAGAGTGTTTTGTTCTTGGAAGATAATCTACTGTATATCGGGGTGGTGTGATGCAGCATGACACAAAGGTACTTTCATCTACTGTTAACCCCACTTAGTGTCAAGTGTTGAAGTTGGTTATTTTTCTGTAAAAAATAAACAATAAAAAATTCTTTCTGAATATTGAATCCTTAGTGTGTGCATAACTTTGCTGTGAATATAGTTAGCATTCTTTTCAATAATTATTTAGGTAAGTTAACTAACTTACATTACACAACAATAGTGAATTACATTAACTTTCAGTTGGCAGCTTGGGTGAAAGCTTAGGATTGTACTAGTGATGGGAAGTTTGAATCATTTTAGTGACTAGGTTCTTTGAATCTTGTTCATCAAAATACACAAATCTTTTTTGAGTCATTTACAGTAGTTCATTTAGCTCTTTTGATCAGAAATAATAAAAAAATAAATAAACAGACCCCCAACACATCTACATATGTACACACATTTTGCCTATAGTTCAATTAATGAAAATATTACAATGCAACTAAGGACATATTATAAACAGAATAAGCAGCTCAACTCTAATATCTTCTGGTCTGAGTCGTTCATTCTTTTAAATCTATTGTACTGCATAGCGTCTATGGGAGTCACATGAAAAAAGAACCTTTTTTAACCTACGGATGTTTTGCGATGCTTTGAACATGTGGGCCCAATAGAAAATAAACGAATCATTCTCCAAGACTTCTCGTTCTTCTGAGTCACATTAAAGACTCGTTCAGAAAGAATGAATTGTTCATGAGCGACCCTTCACTAGTTGGTTTGGTCCACAGTACTGGAAAGAGGAGAGAGCAGCTCCCTGCCGAATCCCACATTTAAAACCAGCACTTTCAGCATAAATATCTCATACACATCTCATAAAGTTATGTCATCTTAAACAGGTTGTCTCCTAGGTACTGTAAATGTTCTGAGTTTCTCCGAATTGCTTCTGCACCGTCCACATTATTCTGTTCATGGCTAATGTGAGCTACAAAGCTAACTAGTTTCTAACACAAGGCTAAATCCCAAATTCCTCTATAACCCTGATCAAGGGTACTACTTGGCACTCTCATCCCAAGCCTCTTAGATTTGGGATTTAACCCCGCAACCTAGTAGCTGATATTCTAAAGCTGATTAATTGGAAATATAAAGAAAAACTTATTTTAGATAGATTTCCAGGATTGTTCCACCTCTATGATTTACCCCCCTTATCTTTTGGCTAAGACCTTAAAAACTACTTTAAGACTACTTTCACCCCTGTAACCCCTGGAAGGATATGTGTTGGCAGCGCAAAATAACTGCCTAAATAATCAAACAAATCACAAACAAATCTTTTGATGACAAATGGTGTCTGTAGAACTATTGTATAAAAGCAATATGAAACTCAAGGTCAGGCTTCTGTAGTGAATATCAGCTTCAGTACTTGGGTGGTGACCTTGTGCCTATGACTGCATCGCAGCCATGCCGTTATTCAGTACAACAGCACTCCCTCCTGTATGATATTGCTTAAGTATATCATAGAAAAAGCCAGAATAGTCATTTAAGTTTTACCCACTCAGTTCACTAAGGTATAGATCATGGTGTGTTCCTCGGTTGAGCTCTGATCAATGACTAAACCAGCATAGTACAGAAAAAAAAAGATGGCAAAAGGCCACAGTGATCCCTCTTTCCCGACGCGGAGCATCGGTGTCCTCTCAGAGCTGCGCTAAATTAAAACAACCAGCATTTCATTGATTCCAGCACTGACAGGAGCCATGCATCACCTGAGGCTGGAGGGAAGAAGAGAGAGAGAGAGAAAAGGGTGTAGCTTAAAGGAAGACATTGGGGAAGGCTCATTTTATCCAAATATTCTCAGTGACAGTGTAACCGAGGCTTATATTTCAGTAATTGCATGTCCAGCGAGAGTAGTTTAGGGATGCTTATGCATATAGGAGGTAGGTCTAATCCACAAAGAAATGAAATTCAACATGGTGGTATTTGTATGTTCTTTTTTTCCCCTTTGCCTTTTTTTCCATTCAATCTCAAGCTATAAAAAGTGGGGCTACCATGGGAACAGAGGTATATGAGCTGATTGCCTGGCTAATGACTGGCTGATCAGACAAATCACAAGGCTCCTGATTGAGGCTCTTTGATTTGAGGCAAGAAGCTCAAATGGTCTAATGGAGCAATCTGAGTTTCTCCGAGTCTGTCATTAGCTCTTGCCCAGCATGCTGAGAGCTCTTCTGTACCATTCTATGCCAATGCATGTCCAGATTAATGTATTTTCATCATTATGTAAAGGCAAGAATAGTGTAGCTTTGCATTAGGAATTCCAAATTTTGTACCATTGCATCCTGGAAGTTTGTTATAATAATAATAATAAGAAAAAAATGCACCAGTATGAAAAAAAACACCAGTATGATTTTCATGATTTTGCAAATTTGCATGATTTTATTTTATAAATACTAAGGTGCAAAATAAGGTTGCATAAGTACTCTCTGTCATTGTTGTGAAACCCTGAAATTAGATCTGATGAATCAGAACTCATGTGCAGGTAATTTCAATATAAAAATACTTGGCCTAAAAGTCTGTTTAAAGAAATACATAAAAAAAGAAAAATGTAAATCAGTATTTGGTCATAAAATATTCTAAGCTTTGCATATCCTACAGTTTTTTTTATCATTATTAAAAATGAAAGTAATATGTCATTTCGAGAAGTAATATGTCACTTTGAGTAGTGAATATCATCTTCAGTACTTGGGTGGTATTCTTGTGCCTATGACTGCATCGCAGCCATGCCGTTATTCAGTACAACAGCACTCCCTCTTCAGGGTCACTGAAGAATTGAAGATTGAAAAATGACCAAGCATGGTTTCTAATATTTGTCTGTCTAATTCCGATGAATCATTGTCTACTGTAGCTTCAGATACATATTCTGACCTGACAAGAGTGAAACCTGATGTGGTTTTCTGCAAGTAATGGGTTGTTCATGAACGATTCGTTCTTTTTGAACGACTCTTTAACGTGACTCAGAAGAACGAGTAGTCTCGGAGTGCGATTTGTTCATTTTCTAATGGGCGCTCATGTGCAAAGCATCTCAAAATCTCCATAGGTTAAATACAGGAAACAGAAATTTTCTTGAAGTCTTTTGTTCTTTAGTCACACGACTCCCATAAACAGTTGCAGTGCAGTACACAGGAAACAGAATTGAACGGTTCTTCTCAATGAGTCTTCTAGTCCTAGTCATTTGTTCTTTAGTCACGTGACTCTCATAGACGCTATGCAGTGAAATAGATTCAAAAGAACGAACAACTCAGACCTGAAAATATGAGAGGTGAGCTGCTCATTCAGTTTATAATATGTCCTTAGCTGCAGTGTAATTTTCATTACTGTAACTATAGCCAAAATGTGCAGTTACTGGAACTGGAAGCCAAAATGTGTGTATGTAGACATGTTGGGGGTCTGTTCATTGAAAAAGTAACATTTTGTTTTATTTCTGAACAAAAGAACAAAATTCACTAAATGACTCAAAAAAAGATTCATTCATTTGATGAACGAGATTCAAAGAACCAAGTCACTAAAATGATTCAAACTTCCCATCACTATTTTCTGCTGCTATAGCCCAGATGTCACAAGGTTCACTATGTCCTGAGATGCTTTCACGCTGTTTATGGTTATTAAAAGTTGCATATTTGTGTTGCCATAGCCTTCCAATTAGCTTGAACCAGTCTTATCAATGAACAATTTTCACCTGCAGAACCTCCTTTCATTGCATGTTTTTTTGTTTTTCGCACCACTCTGGGAAAACTTGAGACTTGAACATGAAAGGCTCATGAGAGCAGCAGTTTCTGAAGCACTGATAAAAACCTACAGTCAAAGACACTTTGATATTAATGTTTGATAAGAATATTATCTGAGACTTATTACATAATTGCTGATCTCTGATCTCATAATTGCATGGAGCATAGAGGTTTTCCGATTGCATGTGGTGAGCTTATAATCCCAAGTAAGTCCATTTCAGTCCTTACAAAAGTTTTTAAAAAGTTCAGGCGAAGCAAATAAATGTGCAAACCTCTGTACATACAGATGCGTACATAAAGTTCAATGGGTCTGACATGCACCAGACAAGAACAAGGCCTGATAATCAGAGACATGCGCAGGAGTCTTCCACATGCATTTTAATTTAGGTGAGAATTAACATTTATCAGACCTAGGCAGCCTGCTGCTTCTAGCACAGCACTATCTTGGTTCAAACACCTCTGATACCATACTAGGTCTCTGACGGAATTCAACACACACACACACACACACACACACACACACACACACACACACACACACACACACACACACACACACACACACACACACACACACAGGTGAGCAATAGCAGCAGGAAGTAGCTGACATAAGCAAGAGATCTCAAGAAAGATTTACCCCGGGGAGACATAGGAACAGAAAGAGCCAGTGTCTGGGATTTCTGCATCTCCACCTACAATTAATTAAAGCAAGCCCTGAGTTGAGTGACAGGTGGCCTCTAGGCTGAGTCTGGGTGGAGAACTTCAATGAATTATGGAGCAGCTGAGTGAGCTGGTAAAACACCAGAGTGCAATCTAAACAATAGTGGTGTATCTTTCCCTGAGAATCATTGCACAAACAAATATTGAAAAATGTCCACTGTTCCTATTTACTATAAATACAAACATTTATTATTATTCTAGTACATTTGTTTCATATTCCAAATAAATTGATTCAATTGAGATTAATTAATTCATATTCATTTACTTAGTTCTCTTCTTACTAAATCAAGGTTTCGTTATAAACCATATGCTGCTTTGGGGTGGCATGGTGGCTTAGTGGTTAGCGCTGTCACTTTGTACCTCCAGGGTTGGGGTTCAATTCCCAGCCAGGTTCGATACCTGCCTCTGTGCGCATGTTCTCCTTGTGCTGTCCACTTGTGCCCCAGTGGACGTGGGAGGCACCATGGTGTACACAAAATTTAAAAACTATCCTAACCTGCATGTTTTAGGACTGTGGAAGGAAACCCACAAACTAAAGTACTGCTGTACTGCTCCATCATTATCTTTAGGGACAGATGAAGTGAGCTGGTAGCACCAAGAACAGCACTGTGGGTCTCACCCATCATCTATACCACTTTATCCTGTTACAGGGTCACGGAGGCCTGGAGTCTCAAAAGACTTGGGGCACAAGGCAGGGTACACCCTGGGTGCCAATCCATAGCACTGACATTCACACACTAAGGGCAATTTAGGAATGTCAGTTAATCCAATCTATACATCTTTGGACTGTGGGAGGAAACCGGAGCACATGGAGGAAACCCATCAAGCACAGGGGGAGAACATGTAAAATCCATGCACACAGACCCCGAGGTGGGAATCGAACCTGGAACCTGAAGGTGCAAGGTGACAGTGCTTAACCACAAAGCCGGCTAGCATTGTGGGTAATGTACGAAATGATTAACTAGAGATAAATTACATGACCACGTCCAGAAAAGATATGTATACTAAAAAATAAATCTTGGACACCATTTAAGATCACATGTTCATACGTTCATGTTCTTTATTATACTGCAAGAATTACACAAAAAATTATTAGCATAATTCTTTTTCTTTTACAAAGATTCATATAAAACACAAATATAAAACAACTATATGTTAAAGTATATATATATATATTAGTTGTGTGGGGGGAAACCAGTTAAATGCAAGAACCACAAGAACAAAAGGAAGAGAAAGCAGTGCAACACATTGAATTAATTAAAGACTGGTGACATTAATAGAAACATTATGCTGGATATTAACTAACGTATTCAGATAGGTGACAAATTAAAGTGAAAGTCGTCTCTGTTGGTGGTATTTAGCTGACATGATGTGAATCCACTTATCGCATTACAGAGAAAGGTCACTGCAAATCAATACAAAGTTCTTTTGAATGATCACCTATGTCCTTTATCTCACAGCTCTAAAACATGCAGAGCTCCACTAGCATCTCTCTCTCTCTCTCTCTCTCTCTCTCTCTTTAGAGGAGCATTACTGAAAAAAGAAAATGCTGGCCAATTTTCAGGTACATGAAAGAAGAGCCTTTGAGGGCCCTCCAAAGTGTGTGTGTGTGGTGCTACATGGGGTGCTGGCCTTCATCTTGTCTTGCTTCACTTTAATTAGCCCAGAGAAAATTGGGCTTTTCTTCTTTCCACTCCTGGCTGCCTCTTTTGTTCTGACGTGCCTCAGATGGAGCAGGGCACAATGACGGTACGCGCCTCTAATGATAAAACCCAATAAAATACAGATCTAAGGTGTCCTCAGATCCATGCTTTACATATGCTACAGGGCAAATCCGGAAGCAAGCAGTAATTCTTTTGTTAAAGTTTCCAAAATATTAGAAGTCAAGAATAAGTCAATTTGCCAGCAAGAACCATAACACGATATGGATACTGACATCCAGCTGAGGAGGATGAAGAATGTCCAGCCACACATAATGTTCTGTACAGAATTGAGCTCCTGGGATGAGACGACGCTGACACAAAACACATGGGCTTATAAAGTCATTATCTAGCTTCTAATGTTATACCTGCTGAAATTTAAGGAATGAATGCTTCGAATATGTCAGACTCTTACTAAAGCCAAAGCAGGAGATGATGAATGAATAAGGAGCATCAATCAATTGTACACCATTCTTTTAGGTACTGTAATTAATGCAACCCCTTTTGATAATGTTAATTAACAAATGACTGTCCATTATCTTTGAAACAAATGTGTAACTTCATAATAATCCTTTGATGAGGAGTATTACCTTAGTCAGAGAATACCAATGTGCATTTCTCGTTCATTTATGACAGCTAATTCATCCAGGTGCAATGCTTAAACCCTTGTGGAATATTTCACGGCAGAAAAGATAGTAATGGTTATAGAGGCGCGGAATACATCTCGGTGTCATGGTGTGAGAAATACTGCTGCTTCGTCATTTGTTTGAAAAATCTTCCTCCATCACCCTTTATAACGTCTTATCTTTATAGATACACTGTCATTCTGGTGTCAGGAAAGTGCAAAAGCATGTGGTATTTAAATGTTCTAAATGTATCCGATTCGTCTTTTAACAATAGATATTGTCAAAAAGCAGTCTTACAGAAACCCAGGCGCAGATTTAGATCCCTAATGAGCAAACCAGATGTGACAGTGGCGAGGAACATTTTTTTCCCCGATGACATTAAAACGAAATCTTTGAGGAGACAGATTCAAAAGGGAAGGTATCAGATAGATAGATAGTCATGCTTTGAAACCGTACAGTGCGCAGCTGTAAAAGCACATGAGTGAGCACAAAACAAGTCTTTCTGTTTGTATAGCAGCAGTTATTAAGTACAATAAGTACAAAAGTATATAAGTACAAATCCAGAATATCCAGGTGAGATTATGCACATAAACTGTGTTGTGTGAAGTGCAAATCTGTAGGTTGTCCTTGCCGGGTCTGTCTACAGAAGATGAAGGTGAGTCAGAAGCTCCAAGCCGGAGTATGAGCATCAGAATGAATCAGGCGGTAAGAGGAGACACAGCGGTAGAAGTGTGTCAGGAGCTAGCAACCGCATCACATCAAGCAGCAGCAGGATCGCATGTACAGCTCCTGGTGTGTGTGTCAGAGAGCGAGAGAGAGATTATAAGGGAGTCTATTATCATGCAGTGATTAAAAATGGCATACATTGCGTATGGTCTTTCCAATAAGGTATATTTACTGTATGTGGCAAAACATAATTGGCCTAAATACCATTACATCAGTCAATAATGATGACCTTTTACAGGGAAAAAAATCTATCCATATAAGCTTTATACATATAGAAGATACACACTGGTTAAATGGTTAAAGAGTTGTCTGGCTAATGAGAGATGTACAGTACAGTATTAGAAACACTTGCTCATTCATGCAGGAAAAAAAATTTTGTTGACGAGAGAGAGAGCAGATGAGACTGCACACATTGAAGCTGCAACACAAAGGACCACACTTGTTCCTAGGATTAAGACGTTTAACATTTTACTGTGTGCATGGAGTTTGAATTATCTCCCTATGCTTGCCCTCCAACAGTCCATTAGGCTAACCTGCATTTCCAAATTGCCTGTTGTGTGTGAGTGAGTGCACTGTATGTGTTTGCGTGTCCTGCAATGGATTGACAACCCATCTAAGGTGTACCCGACCTCATGCGCCTATGTACAGGGTAAACACTATAAAGATTCAGTGATTTCTTGTGCCACATGAAGGTTGTGTAGTCAGTAGTCGGCATCTGCGAGTGATGGTGTAATGATGATGTAGGATTGTTTTTTTTTTCCTTAATACCCTCCATACATCATTTGAAACCAATAGACTATCTAGGTATCATTGCTGATCATATTAATTTACACAGTTTATACACCTACCTCCACCATGATAAAATGTCACAAAGCAGAAATTGTCTCAAACCACCTTCCTGGATTCTTCTAAGATGAGTTTATATGTTTTTGGTACTAGGTACATAACTTTGTATAGCTAGATCTCGAGCTAGACTCGCCAGTCCATTCTCCTTGTGATTTGACATTGTGCAGAGTGCCTTGGGATGTGTAGTTAATTATTGCTAATGAACTGCTCCCTATAGCTCCTCCTGGTGCTGTCTGCATCATGCCCTGATTAAAATATTCATTTGAGCACTGTGTATTCGGGCTAGCTTTTACTTCATTATACTGCACTATGAATAATGTCTAATTGGTCATTGGTTGATCTAGTAGATCCAAAGCAAATTTAATGAGTTTCACCCTTAATTATGGTATTATTCTTATAGTACAGCAGTATAACATCAAGTCTTGTGTCCCCTATTGACATGTGCTGGATTTGTGGTGGGGGGACTGGAAATAAGCCCAAGCGCTAGTAATACCATCATCACTCATAGTTAGCAGTGACCAAATACAATCAGAGTCATATCAGCTCCTTGCTTGGTTGACAGCCATTGAAGGGTATCCATACAGCTACTAATGGCCAGTGATGGATGGATTGTTCCTCTGGGCCTGGTATGGTATTCGTCTCTTTCCCTGTGTGTGTGTGTGTGTGTGTGTGTGTGTGTGTGTGTGTGTGTGTGTGTGTGTGTGTGTGTGTGTGTGTGTGTGTGTGTGTGTGTGTGTGTGTGTGTGTGTGTGTGTGTGTGTGTGTGTGTTTCGTTCCCCACTCATTTCCCTCACGACTGCCTGTTGATGCTCCATGCAGCTGCTGGATAGTAAATGATTTCCTGTCTATGATAAATACTCTGGGGCTTTTTTTTTTTTTTTTGCTGAAATCTACTGCATCATTGACTGACCCACAGACTGCAGCTTTCCCATTCATTGTTTTCCCTCTTTGAGTAAAAAGGGGATGATCACATTTTTAAAAAATGTTGGTTTACATAAACATAAGCAGTTTTTTTTTTTATAAAATCTGTTTTCATAATTAACCATTAGGTCCAGTGGAGAAAAGCCACACGATCTTTTAACAAAATCCTGTGGTCTTGAATTAAAGTAAGAGTTTTTGTATGAAAGGTGGGGTCAGTTTGTAGTACTTGGCAGAGGTTGAGATCTGTGAATGGAAGGATTTTATGAACCAAATTTTGTACTCCACCAATGAGGCATTAGGTGTGTACTGTATGTATTAGGCATGTGGCTAGCTATCCTTTATTAAAACCTCCACCACTAAGTGTAACATTAAACTCTAGTTTTAAAAGTCATTTTAGATAACAGGATTCAATCCAATGCCATGTGGGCCAGAAGATTGCATTAATTTAACCATCACTACTGGACATGGAGGCACTTTTTTTTTTCGATTTCAGTAGTTGATTAAAATTTTTAATTTAATTTAAACCATTCCAGCCTACAGACCATATTTTTGACACCTCTGAAACAGTTGATGACAGACAAAAGTGTATCATTACAGAACCACCCACACAGACTAACGCCTGTCAGTCAGAAGCCTCGTTGATTTACTTTGCTGCTTCTACCAGAA
The DNA here is from genome assembly GCA_011419295.1 of Clarias macrocephalus. Taxonomy (NCBI): domain Eukaryota; kingdom Metazoa; phylum Chordata; class Actinopteri; order Siluriformes; family Clariidae; genus Clarias; species Clarias macrocephalus. The sequence goes on from JAAGKR010002819.1 coordinate 72,875, forward strand.
TCAAAAAAGTAATTGTACGTATTTTATACATTAAGACTATGTTCACATTACCAGCCTGAAGTAACTCAAAACTGATTCTTTTACCCTAATGTGACACAGATCTGTAAATTTGTAATCTGTAAAGGTCTTAACATGCACTCTTTGTGAAAATAGAATATATGATAATAGAAGTGACAGTGAAATCATAATGTTTGTATATAAAGAAATCGTATAATCATCAATGCAGGATGCTTCATGCAAAGTTTCTGTTATAGGCTAATTATCTTAAAGTTAATTAACAACCAGGGCCCGTATTCACAAAGCCCCTATCTTATCTTAAAAGTCCTAGCTGGGAGTCCTACTGTAGATTAAAAGTGATTTAGGAAACTTGTCAGAGCAACTCTGAGTAAGGAAAGTACAAAAACCTTTATCTTAGTGAGAAGGTGTGGTTGACCCCATTGCCAGTGATGATGGATCTGTAAAGGTCTTAAAATGCACTCTGTGAAAATAGAATATATGATAGTAAAATAGACAGTGAAATCATAATTTTTGTATTTAAAGAAATTGTATAATCATGAATACAGGCTACTTCATGCAAAGTTTCTTTTATTGGCTAAATATTGTAATTCATAAAAATGTTTCATGAATCATTTTCATCTTTACTAAGATTTAGTCCTAAATTTAAGGGAATTTTTTAAGAAAATGGTATACTTCTAAGAATTGTCTTAGAATTTCATCATTAGGGGCAACTTTTGGGCTTAAGAAGGGCCCTGGGCCTGTATTCACAAAGCTTCTAAAAATTCTCTCAGAGAGCTTCTATATTAGCCTAAAAGGTCATAGCTGGGAGTCTTAGACTAAAAGTGATTTAGGAAACTTGAAGAAAATGTATAATCATTAATACAGGCTAAATTATGCAAAGTTTGTTTTATAGGTTAAATATCTTAAAGTTAATTAAAACAGTCAAATGTTAAAATGTATCTACTTTTGAAGCAACCAATTTCAACGCAGTTGTTACTATATTAAAGTTCTTTATTTACCATACTGATTTTATTACTTGTTTTATTCCATTTCAGATTCAGCAAAATTACTCACCTTTTACCAATTTACATTATTACAGGACAGTCTATTTAAGTTGCACTTTTGGATGGAATGTAGCCAACAATCCAAGAGAGATGGAAGGAACAAATTAGACAGAAGTGCAGTGTCTACTTTTACGTTCAGTGTTTGGAGAATATTTCTTCTTTCCGCCATTTTGTCCTCTGCTATAGAAACTCTTAAGCCTCTTAAAAGTCCCCCTCTCTTACTCTTAACAATTTTTATCTTATGATTTGTTAACAATTTGTACCTTAGGAGCTGTTTTTAGGGCTAAGATGTTTCATAAATGATATCTAATATATCTTATCTATACTAAGATTTATTCCTAAATTTAAGGGGAAATTCTAAAATAAAAAAAAGTCATAATTCTAAGAATTGTCTTAGAATTTCATCACTAAGAGCAACTTTGAGGCTTAAGAAGCTTTGTGAATACGGGACCTGGACCTCAACTAATACAGCCGACTTTCTGCTTGCCGTCCTCCACAGCAAAATTCCCAAGCATATTTTGACTAAAATCACATCCATTCATTGAAATGAATGTGAGTCATAACACAAATATGATGTGTTTAAACTCGAGCAAAGACGCATGTGTGACATTTTAGAGGACAGACATGTACACATTAGAGTCGAATAAAAGTCACTTGTAATTATGAATGTGAACCGTCACAACATGCAAATCTGATCTGAACAGAAAAATCTAAATTGAACAATGTGGCTTGTAATGTAAACCTGTGACTGGCTCTGGCCTGAACTGCTGGATGGAAAAAATGAAAGTACATAAGTATTATTTCATTTACAACAAAAATAGTGCAAGACCTTTTGCCTAGATTTTAAACAAGAATAAAAAGTATTTTTGTAAATTGGTATAACTTTATGAAACACAGGACCAAATACGTTGTGTTTATTAACAAGAGTTTTTTAAAGACTTTTTTAAAGAGTAGTAGGACATGTTGGCTTAGTGGTAAGCTCTGATGCCTTGCACATCCAGGTTGCGGGTTCGATTACCACCTCTGGGTCTGTGTGCATGAAGGTTGCATGTTCTCCCTGTGGTTGGTGGGTTTCCTTCCCCTCCCCTTCCCCTTCCTCTCACAGTCCAAAGACATGCAGGCTGGGCTTTTTTTCATTTTTTCAAAATTGCCTGTAATGTATGAATGAGTATATGAGTTTGTGTACTGTATGTGTGTGTGCATTGTATAAAGGTTTAAGCCTGAGTGAGTGAGTGAGTAATCCTTAGTAGTTATGTTTTGCTTCACATTTGACTAGCAGCATGTGATAGCTACTGATCCCATGGATCTTAATCCGGTCCAGACATTTACCCTTTCACACTCAGTTGAACACTGACACACCTGTTTCTAGCTTTGTTCCAATCATTCGCAATACTTAAAGTCTCTCTAATCAATTTTTCTCTTTATTCTACCTTGTGACTTCTACCTTATTTTGAATTTGACATTTAAAAAAGTAAATTTCTTTGTCCATTTGTCTTCAAGCTTATAAGCTCATCATTTTATTCTTTTTTTTTTCAAACAAGCCATATTATCATATAGCTAATCTGTAAACCTAAAACAAAAAAGGTCTGAAAATGCTGTTTGATCTTTCTAGTATCTGGGCCAATACAGCTAAATCATTTCCATAAATGCATGCATTCTACAGGAGCTCATCCACTCCGTATTTAGAGAACTAAAGGCATAGCCAGAGTTGTACTATTCTGCACTACCACTATTCTGCAGTACTTTTCAAGTACTCAGTTACTTTGCTGTATCCGTATCCACATCGCAGTCTGCCAGTTTGTCTATATTGACAAACCCTTGCTGGCTAGTTACCTTAATACATCTAGTTTCACAGAAACAAACAGCATATGTCGTGCTTAAAGCAGACGTACTTTAAATCTAATACAGGTTTCATGAGTAAACCAACATTCTACCTTGAAAGAATTGAAACTACTGGAAAATTGTGCACATACATTCTTTACGGCGTAATTTACGTTTCTCGGAATGAGTAGACAATAAACTTTCATGGCCACATGTGTTCCATCAAGCAGCCATCTCTCTCACACTCTCTCCTGCTCTTTTTCTCTCTATCTACACTCTACCTGCTCCCACCATCCTGTAGATTCACTGTTTAGCATTGTTTGATCGTTCCCTGCAGTTTAAAAGAAATAATAATAATAAATTTTAAGGTCATACTTATTTTTTATGAAAAAAGAGAAAAAAAAAGCTTAACATTTATTTGAAACTCATCGATCTCTGCCTCTGGTTCACATCTGGCATGATTCCTGATCATGTGAATACCAGCTGAGGGGGCACAATCCAGAGCTTTTAGTGTGCCATGCTGCATGGCTGTTTAATGCACAGTGACAGCGTCATTCAGGAATACCTATTCATGGCAGCTAATTCATCAACACACTGATAGCTTACATACAGGCAGCATAATTTGCCCCCACCTTAAATAGGGCTCATTGGCAAATGATTTATGACTATGTCACCACTCAGGGAGAAAAAAAAAATTATGTTGGGTGAAGTATGCTAGCTTGTGACCTGGATTCAGTACAGCGACATTTTGTCAGGACAGTGTTCGATATGTACAATATACAAACAATATGTCATTGTTATGTTTTGGAAAGTAAAAAAAGCAACATGAAACAACATCAGAATTAATACCAATGACGTATTTAGTTCTAAAAGCAATATTATGTTCTGGACAGTTGGAGATCCCAACATGGGAGCACTCAAGAGCTGATATAATAGTCAGGGTTGAAGTGGATCCAGAGCCTATCCTATGCCATCATCAACACTGGATGTGAAATGGGAACATATCTAGAATGAGATGCCAGTCCATCACACCCGAGACAGCCAATAACCCAAGCTCAGGATCAAGGACTCGTGACGCTATAAGGCAGGTCCAGAATAGTTCAAACGAGCCAAATACTAATTTTGAGCGACCACCAGAATATGAAAATCCATGCACAGTGCAACTTTTCTGATCTGTTGCAGTGTGGTGTAATATCACAGTCAGGCTCAGCTAAGCCTTGCACACAGTCAGGAGTAATGGGTAGTACTGAGCACACAGTGGCAGTCCCATGCCCCATTGGCCAGCCAGCATCTGACAGTGGGCACCAGCCATCAGCTGTCTCTTCCACCAAATGTGTTTTTCCGTTCCCTCAGCATGAATCATGACTTCAGGGTTCCGATGGCTCCTAGTCCAGTCTTCTTCCCTCAGGCTCCAAATTCACAGGCCATATCTCCGTCATGCCTCAGTTCAGAAATCAACTGCAAGCTGTACAGTACCTACAGTATAATTTCACCCTCACTCAGTTAATCCTCGTCTGCTTAAGGGGTTTCCGTTTCATTAAAGGTCGTAGTTTTAGCTAGGTGAACCAGAAGCATTTACCAAACTACTGCACCATTAAGCCATTAAGCTGTCATGTGAGCAGGGTTTAGAAATAAATCAGCTCACACCCCTAATTCATTCCTGCCCTTTTACCTGACCTCCACGGTATTACAATGAGAACCATCTAATCCTGCTAGCTAAATATTTAGCAACCAATCAGGGTGGTGTATAAAGACTTAAAAACAGCAATCTTTTTAATGGCTTTGCCGTTTGAAAGGCTTTAATTACTCAAGAAAGCCTGAAGTTCTGCGGATTTGCCCTGGGCTTGTCAAGGCAAAAGGACTGTGAAGCAAAACATGGTTATTTATGATGGCTAGCGGGATGAAATGCATTTATAATTTTCTCAAAACATTATCGTCCAGTAACTCCCCGCACAAATCATACCTTTTTGCCATCATAAGTCACCGCTAAGGCAAAATAAGTGCTTCCTTTTTTGTGCACACATTATCCAGATTTTTCAGAAAATACTAGCAGTACCTGTCCCTGACTCTTCTTACCTCTGGTTGTATCAGTTAGCCAAAGATCTACTGTTTGCTTACTCAGACATTCTTTTTTTTTCTCCCTCCTCCGCGCTCCCAGATTTCCAGCAGCCCACTAGTGTTTTTAATCAATAGAGTTCAGTGGAGGCCCCAGGGGAGCAAGGCACGGTAGGTGAGGAGGTTAATGTGCTGGCAGTTTCAGATACGCCTGTGACATTTCAATCCAGCATCTGTTTTTATCGGGACTGATTTAAAAGGTGGCTGACGGCGCTGTGTGGGCTCTGGAAACTGCGGATCCCCACTATGTGTGGTCTAGAACACCAGAGGTGTATTTCACTATGGAAATGTCACCTCCGAGTGGAGCATGCGAGAACTGCAGAGAAACACGGATACCTTCTAATTGGCCTGTTTGATATGATTTGCTTTGACATGTACCATGGAGTAACATGTTCAACAAACAACCACAAGTGCAAGGGTTTATATTGAAATGTTTAATTCACAATAAATGATTAACCTTATATTATGCATAGTATTACACATCATAAACATAATAACCTCTCTGCTATAGATGTACCTAAATACAAATATATTATTAGGTGTTTTTAGAAAGGGTTCCAGAAGGGTTCAAATGCACAAGACTTTTACTTTAATACAAGACACCACGGTGGTTCAAATTTTGCTACTAGTATGTTTATGTGTGTGCCGGACAAACAACTCAGATCCACAGAGGCTCCACCCCACAACCTACAGCACCCAAAAGATACATCCTGGTGCCAGACACGACAGCACACCCCTAGTGGTTGTGTGGAGACATGACTCAAGGAGTGAGATCTGCTCGGAGGCACAAGCGGAACCTAAACAATATTGGGCTTAATGTTTTACATTTTAATATTAGCAAGATACAGTTTGTATATTTGGGGAAATAGGACCAAGGAGGATTAGTTAGAAAATATCGCAGGCAGGCACAACCGAAAAAAAATCTGCCTGTGTTAACAGGGTTAAGCAGAATTGAACGTTGATTAATCAGAGCTGAAGCTGAGGAACAGGGCCATGTTGATAGTCTTAGCATTTGTACCTCTGGTCTGCCTTCAAATATTTCCAGGGGACATAATGGTAGGTTTTATCTTCAAACAAAAAAAAGGCCAGAAACCGATATTTGTAGTACTTTTAGATTTTTTTGTGTCATTTGAGTTTAACATCTAATTCTTACTTTCCGAGGCAGAATAAATGAATAAATATCATATAAAGTAAAAAGGATAATTTATAAGAGATGATGGGCGACAGAAAAAGTGGTACAGAGTTTCAGAAAGAGACTGAGGGTAGTGGTAAAGGGCAGAGAGCACCATAAAAACTGTGAGAGAGAGAAAGAGTGTGTAAGAAAAGCTAACTAACTTATAATTATTTGGTGCAGATTAGCAGCAGAGAGACTCAGCCTGCCACTTAAGTTTCGTTTTATATGATATGAAGTACATTTGATATGATCTCTTCTGCACCCGCTGCAATTACCAGAGGAATAACAGGCACAGTGTAAATAGACTGCAGCTTAAACGTTTCCTTTTCATTCTTCTCATTCAGTGCTGATATTGTCTGCAAATGTCAATTATCAAGAAGAGAGAGGTGCAGTGGAAGAAAAGAAGGCTGGAGGAGGTGGCTGCTCGAGTGAATACTAATGTAACCCTGAATATATTTTTTTCTTTTTTTTTTTTCCATATCTGTAATGGAAGAAAGCATGGTGGAGCGTTTTGAACTGTATTTGGATATATAGCAAAAGATTGTCCCCTCTTTGAGCTTCAAGCCTCTTGACAGCCTGAACATATGACTCAAGCAGAACCTTTTTAAATAGCTCTTTACAGAAAGGCATGGGTATGAAAGCAAGCCAGATACTGGCTAAAACGAAATAATGTAAAACCTGAGCTAATTCACTTGAAAGGTGAAAAAAAAGAAACGGCCAGAGATGGTGGTGTAGTGGTTAGTACTGTCGCCTTGCACCTCCAGCATCCGGATTCGATTCCTGGCCAGATTCAATTCCCGTCTCTGTGTGCATGGAGTTTGCATGTAATCCCCATTCTTGGTGGGTTTCCTCCAGGTTCTCTGGTTTCCTCCCACAGTCCAAAGACATGCAGATTAGGTTAATTGTTGTTCCCAAACTGCCCTTAGTGTGTGAATGAGTAAGTGTGTGTACCCTGCAATGGATTGCCACCCTGTCCAGGGTGTACCCCATCTTGTGCCCTAAGTCTCCTGGGATAGACTCCAAGCCCCCCGTGACCCTGAATACAGGATTAAGCAGTATAGATGAGTGAGTGAGTGAGTGAGTGAGTGAGTGAGTGAGTGAGTCATAAATGTCATAAATGTACATTGAGGCATATAAAGTGTATCAGTATATGTTTTTATGGTGTTTGGTTTTAAACTCTGCAGGTGTCAGAACCTGAACTTTTTGTTGTTGTTGTTGTTGTTCTTGCGTGTTTTTCGAGCCTTACCACTCTACTACTGCCTTCAGGGACACTGGAAAAAAAATCTAGGAGTAGAAATGCCCGATTCAGCATGTCATGTGAATTCTGACTCTGACAGTTCCTCAGCCTCAGCTACATCACTCGAGTATATAACTATTCTCAACTAAACTTTTTTGTTTTTGCATATATACTGTGTATATATATATATAAACAAAAACAAAAAAGTTTTTGTTTATATATTTGTGTTTATATATATATAATATTTAAGTGATGTCACTGTATATATAATATTCATGTTTTCCTGTAATGATGTTAGTTTTTTATTCCTTCATTATAAAAAGCTAGTATGCACATTTTAAAACACTTGCGATAAGTGACCTTGATTAGGCAGTTACTGTACTGAATACTGAATGAAGAAATGGTGTTGCATAGCGATAGAGGTTTATGGTAATGAGCATAGTCTTTGTTTACACTGCTTGCTCATACTAGCATATGTGTAAATCTCCTGATCCTAATGCACACCTGTGAGCCTTTCCCGGATAGAAGAATACCTTTATACAGTATGTAAGAAATGCAGGAGTCTTAAAAAAAAAAAAAAAAATTCTAATAAGCTATCAATGCTTGCTTACTTTTCTCCCTGTTAAGAAACTCTGAATCGCCCAAGGGCTTCTGACTTATTAAAGTTCAAGTCTTATATGAGAAAAGGCTTAACTAAATGTATCTACAACCTTCTCTTTGCAATAAACTCCTGTGTGAAATTGCAACCCCATAACATCTTTGGTTTAAAAAAAAAAAAAAAAAAAAGGGTAGACTAATAAATATTTCCAGCCTCTATCAGTGTGCATTGCCTTGATCTTTCCCTAAAGGACAAAGAGCTGGGTAAACATCATGAAAAATTGAAGGGAGGAATCTCAGCTGACTTGCTAATGTAGCAGCTGCTGAGAGACCAAAACGCTGCGTGGGTCTCTGAGGGACCTTATCCCAATGCGGCATTGCAATCTGCTCCATTTATGCATGATCGACAATAGCCAAAACTAAGAAGAAAAAAAAAACAAACAAACAAAAAAAGAAAAAGCAGTGACAGGACTGAAGTCAAACAGGTGGCTATGTGCCACCAAGCTGAGCATGTTGCAGTGCAACAAAGCGATGTTTGACTCATTCGGGCCAACTCATCTGTGAAGGCTCGTGAGATTGGTACATTATCATGCTTTTGGTGTATGGAAAAAAAAGTGGCTTTCTGCAATCTGTGTCCTGTAATGGTGTTCATTATTTGTGTTAATTATCTGTAACCATTATGTAAAGATAATGACCATGATGTGGTAAAACTGTAGCGATCTCTCAGCCATAATACATTCTATATATTCACAGTAGATCTCCAAAGGAAATGAGAGTTCTTCACATTCTTAGTAACCTTAAAAAAATTGTTAGATGATAGTTATGACTATCTAGCAATAAATATTCCCCCTTATATTTCATCTTGTTACATGTTCTTGAACATGTTAGTCCAGGCCATCACGCATAATGAACCTTGTTGTGTAAAGATACAATGTACATTCATTTCAATCTCCCACACACTCACGTACAGTACACAACCCAGGGACCTTTAGCTTTTTTTTTTTTTTTTTTTTGAAAGCATACTGATATCAAATGGTTCAAAGTATTCAGGAAGCCCCAAGTGCTGACATGAGATATGAATACAAACATATGCGTGAATGAATGTGACGATCACTTGAGCCAAACATACATAACACAGCTGTAATGAAAAGTGATCTAGAATCAGAAATTTGCTATAAAACATATATGTGCTGTATATATATGTGAATTTATTTTCTACAATTTCTCATTATACGATTACTATGAAGTTTTATATACAGTGTATTTTGTGTATAAGCATATAAATAAAATAAATATAAGTAAATGGTCATTATACCAAGTATTGACTGTATTTCATAATTTACTGTTTGCTGCTGTTTATAGTATTTCTTTTCATAATGCAGAAATATTTTTTGCAGACACTGTAACTCTACAGCAGTTCCTTGCAAGTGTACTGTAAAAGCTTTTGCACAATACTGTAAATACAAAATGTGTGAGTAATACTACTACTACTACTACTACAACTACTACTACTACTACTACTACTAATAATAATAATAATAATAATAATAATAATAATAATAGTAATATAAAAGAAAATCAATAAGTAATATATAATCAAAAATGTTTTACATAACAATCAAAACTTTTCCCAAGATATCTTCACATTGGTTTGTTTATTTGTTTGTTTGTTTTGTGCTTTAAAACTGAATTAAGCTCTACTCAGGACTAGTTTTACATAGGAAGGTGAGTTAAAGTAATTAATTTAATTTATTCTAATCCAAATCTATCACATCAATTATTTTTCTTTTGGATTCGGCATGTTGGCATCTGGAAATATTCTGCTGTATAAATAAACATGGGTAATGCACTGTAAATCGTGTTTGAACTGACATTAACAATTTTCGCAACTATTTCATAACATCCTGTCAGGGAAAATAATAATAATAAATAATCTCACTCCAATTTATGATCTTTGACCAAAACCATGTGAATCAATATCAAATACACCAGTCTTTCCCGAACTTTATCCAGAATAATACTTCTATAATACTAATCTTCATGTTATAATATTTATGTGACCATATGTATAAGTAGAGGAAGAGAAGTAATAATAATAATAATAATAATAATAATAATAATAATAATAATTAATTTGTTTATTATTATTAATATCAAGCTAATATTTCAACAGAATTGCTCTTGTTTATTAATAATCAGCTACCTTTTAGCATCATAGCACATGTGAATCTTTAGTGGCCTTTAATTTGCCTAAGCAAACCAGGGACAGGTGCTTAGCCATCCCCTCGATGTAATCAATAGCTGGAGGAAAAAAAAAGAAATCAATATGATCTTGATCCTGTGGGCAGTAGAACTCACCAGGAGATAAAGCAAGTAAATCTGTTCCCTCTGGAACTTGCAGTATGCAGTAAAATCGGCGGGAATAACAGCGTCGTAAATCAGACGCTCGTACAGCAGCGAGCAAGACAGCAATGTGTTTTTAGTGCTGTATGCTCGTGTGTGTGTGTGTGTGTGTGTGTGTGTGTGTGTGTGTGTGTGTGTGTGTGTGTGTGTGTGTGTGTGTGTGTGTGTGTGTGTGTGTGTGTGTGTGTGTGTTGGCCATAAATGAACAGTTTCGTGTGTGCATTATTAACAGTGTCTTGTGACATTCCATTTCAAACATCACTTAATGAAATGCATTTGCAGATAGTTCACTCACCAGTCGAGTATTTACTGCTTTAATGAAACTACTGACAGAATAAAAAAACACAGGAAACAGATACATTACAAGTATTTGCCTCCATCTCCACGCTGCATGATGGGTTGGCCTGTTCTCCTTCAGAAGAGCCATAGCTTCTGCTCTTGTCACCTTCATTTCATGGAGCCTTTGATCAGCTCCTGACAGGTGTAGCACTCTTGTCTCGGATCAGATGTGTGTGTGTGTGTGTGTGTCCGTGTGCATGTGTGTTTGGGTGTGTGTCACAACTAGGCCATTGTTGCATCTTGACGCAATGGCGTGTCCCAGATCCATCCTAAGCCCATGAAGGAATGTCACACTCATTTAAGAGACACACTCCTGTTTATCACCCTCTTGATATCGTATGTACAGTACTGTAGCATGAGTAGCGTTGTGCGATCTGGTTAGGTGGGGATGAACGGTTCTAGTCCAGATTAAACTTATCCTAAATTAAATTTGGCCTCGTTCAAGATACTATGGTTAGGAAATAGATTATAAAAAGTAACCTCTTAAACTTATTATTATTTATTATTGATTTTGTCAATTGACAATAACTGCATTATTTTAAACTTAGTAGCTTGAGGAAGGCTTACTTGGCTACTTGGCACAATCACGTCATTATAAAATATACAGTATTGAGATTAAATTAAATTTTATTGAAATTTTAAATGATGCCATTATGCAATGATATCTCTATGCAATATCAATATTAAGTACAGACTAATTTGTCCTTCAAAGCCTGCTGGATCTTGTTCAGCCCATACCTGCTTGATTGCTTCCTGAAGATCTTGTACTGTATAGAATACAGTACTTGAGTTCTTGGGTGCCATTTGCGTCTTCACCATTGTCCAGCAGTTTTCTGAATACCGTTATCATATAGCCATATATATCATATATGCTCAAGCTAATTTGTTAAATCATCTGTTTTGTGCTCTAATACAGTACATGGCATATGGGGTCTTAATACTTTTTGGTCACCAGTGTGTAACCTGTTTCAATATGACATACATAACAATTTTCTTCAGAAACCTAAAAACCAAATTGTATTAAAATCAGTTTTTTACTATTAAGAATAAAAAAACAGTATTAAATAAAGTATCATTTTAATAATAATAATAATAATAATAATAATAATAATAATAATAAAAACTTGTGATTTATTCAAACAAATTCTTATCCTTAACAGATTTAATTTCCCAATATGTAAATTATTGATATACTTACATTGCTGTGATTTTAAAATGAAATTGAAAGTGTGCATTTCTTAATAGTACATGTTTTTTTCTTGATTAAACTATAAAAACATTTTTTTCCAACAAAGTATTTCCTTCAAAAGTCTTTTCTTTGATAGTCTCCTCAAAGTGAAAAAAAGGCTTTTTCAATTCTAATAACATCAACAAACTTGATATTTAAAAATAAAGGTTTGAAGCGGTATCCCTATTAAATCGGCAAAGCCTCATTTGCATAGAAAAATGTCAATTTCTGAATTATTAGGAATGTCAAAAACTGAAAAATGTTATCTATTGTATAACATATGGAATTACATACTCCGGACAAGCTGAATATTTGATGAGTGTTTTGATGTTTGAATGCACAACATTTTATGTGTTACACATAATTAATCAATTAGCAACACGTACAGTAATAACAGCGTAGGTGTGCACAACTGTGAATGGAAATAAAAGCTGATTTAATTCGGCCCGGGATTAAATCAGACATAATGTTTGTAATATAGGGTTTCAAACCTTTATTTATTTGTTTTAGGGCAAAAAGAAGTTAATGGTTGTAGGAAACTATGTAATATTTCCAACTATACAAAATAATATATACGTAAAAATGATACTATGAGGCTATTTAAAACCACTGGAGACAACCACATTATTTTTAATATGCTTTTTAATCATAGACTGCAGTCATGGAGGCTACAGTACTTGTATCCTCGTCTGAGTGGATACTTGATATTCAAGGGAAAC